>OMKN01043639.1:0-10503 GCA_900302345.1 Melanonus zugmayeri | reverse complement strand
GATGGTGATGAGATGGATGTAGATGGTGGTTGTGTTGTTGATGGTGGAGGTCTTGGTGATGAGATGGTTGTTGTGTTGTTGATGGTTGTTGTGTTGGTGATGGTGATGAGATGGATGGAGATGGTTGTTGTGTTGTTGATGGTGGAGGTCTTGGTGATGAGATGGTTGTTGTGTTGGTGATGGTGATGAGATGGATGGAGATGGTTGTTGTGTTGTTGATGGTGGAGGTGTTGCTGAAGGTGCCTGATGGTTGTCTGCTAGTTGTCACCCGGTCCCTTCACAGTCCTCTTGTCTAAGATGGGGATGAGGTCATGTGACCACACTGACGCTAGTATCACATATCACTGTCCACTCCAGGCTCAGCCAACCTAACCCAGAGAGATATTGATTCAATTATCAGTCTGAGGCCGGTTATTTGAGAATATCCGCAATATGATAAGGCAATACGAAAAGTCTCTTGAAGCATAGCTGTTATTAATAAAAAAGTTGTTTATTGCTGAAGGAACAATAGGATTGTTGTTTCCTAGCATTCTTTCCTATGTCTCTCTCTTTTGCTCTTTCACTCTCTTATTCACTCTCTTTCGCTCTGTCTCTCTGTTTCACTCTGGCCTTAACCCAGGACTGGATTGCTCTCAGTCCTCATTCCTCACTCCTTCAGCCATCAGTCTTTAGAGCCACCAGGAGCTCTTGGGATGGAGTGTAGTTTTGCATAAGCATCAGATAACTGGGAACGGTTAGGGCTTTACTGTTGGATGTTGCTTGTGCGAACGTGGCCCGTGTTAAGATGAAACATGTGCTGAAAATCTGGACCACAGCATCCAAATGATTAGAAATTCAGGGAGAAAAAACGTCTTGTTCTCTGTTTGAAAAATGACGTGTGGGAAAATCCTACCAGCTCATTTATCCAGTAATTATTGAATCAGAGATTTTGTGCAGTTATTTGGGTGAGGCCAAATACGTTCCCATTTTATTTCATTTTATTCATTTGATTGGAGGGTGACCAGCACTTGGAATCTTGCCGCCATTGTTAGGTCAGAAAGGTCTTGTGACCCTAACTTGTTATGAATCAGCTTCCACACACATCGTTCTAACCCTATCCACATCTGCCGGTTATGTCAATGTCCCAGCAAAGTAGTTGGTAGTAGTTGTGCTTGTGGCTGTTTGTGTATAAGGAACCTTTACCGACAAATATATAGGCCTAGCTTTATAAGCCAGCAATCTCCTGCAACCCCATATTAATTTCCTGCGACCCCAAGGTCGGGCTGTACGAGTCTTTTATGTCTGCGGTGTTCTTGGTTTGTTCCAGATCGACAAGCAGCAGTTTGAGGAGACCGTGCGCACGCTGAACAACCTGTACGCGGAGGCGGAGAAGCTGGGCGGTCAGTCGTACCTGGAGGGCTGTCTCGCCTGCCTCACGGCCTACACCGTCTTCCTCTGCATGGAGACCCACTACGAGAAGGTGGGCTGCCACACCGCCCTCACACTAGTCGCATACTATGTAGTCATTCAGCTGTGTTTTCCCAACCGTTGTCTTATGTACCTCTTCATCGACACCAAACCAGAAGTATCATTATCATTAGAGTGTCATTATTAATATATGGTGACCATTTCAAATGAATCAAGCTGAGGCATCCTTCTGTTTCTGATCTTAACGTCAGGGATATGATTCTTCTGGATGGATCATTTCGTTTTTTCAGACCTAAATTAATGACCCATGTGAATCATGCAGATCCGTCTGCATGATTCACTTTTTTTAATTCCCGTTTTAATTATTTTCAAAAAGCAAACTAAATGATTAGGCTATCATTTTCACTGCCGTCTCCAGCCCTCATTATCATCTGCAAAACAAGTGATCTCGCGCGCCATGCTTGTTTGTTTGCTCTGTGGGGTGTCATAAATATTTGGCTTGTAAAGCCCTTTGAGACTGTAACTGTGATTAATGGCGATACAAATAAAATTGACTTGACAAGATCAGTCACCGGCTGAGTTGACAGCTGGAGGTTTGTCAGCATCTGAAGATGCTCCACATTCAGGCTGTGAGTGAAATTCGTGAATCTCAACAGAATATCTGGTGGTCGAACGGATGGAAATGAAATGAGACTTAATATTCTGTTAAGTAGAAGTTCATGTTGGAAAGACATACTTTATTAATGGTTTCTCTGTTGGGTATAGCTATAGTTTCTGGTTGGGTAGCTAACTCAAGAAAGGGCTTAAAAGACTATACCGGTCTGGGTGATTGTAACCCTCTCTCCTGGCTTCACTAAAACATCCGTTACCAATATAATTAGCCTCAGAGCATTTAGCGTGAGCGCGCCTGCCATGAATGTAAACAATAGCAGTATCACGTTGGTCTTCATGATAAAGTACTTCTATGGCAATTCACTGTTTTCTTTGTCGACAAACTTTGCATACGACGTGTATTAATTCCAAAAGATGGAACAAATGTTTCAGTTAAGCCAGGAGAGACGGGGACGATGGTTTGATCCCCCAGACCTGTATATCCTTTAATAGTGAATACATGTAGCTTCGGATCAATCGTTTTTTCAACCTAAACCAGTTAAACAAAAAGCAATTCAATTGTTTGTACCAACAAAACAAAAGCAAATCAGCTGCTTTTTGCTTTTCAATCATAGACTATATAGGTTCCAACTTGTTGGTCAAATTATTAAGTCTGGATTACTAATCTAAAGTCTGATAGCAGACGAGCTCAAATCTGTGTGAACGAGGCGCTTCTCTTTCTTTCGCTTCATATTTGTTTTCCACGAATCATGTTGCTGGAAGCGGGGATTTGTAAGTACGTAATTGGCAGCAATTAACAGCAAACACAGCACTAGTAAAAAAGGTGTCTGTAAAGGTTTCACATCAACACTGTGTAGACCGGCTACTGTAGAAATACACTTATTAAAACCTACTTCCGAAAGCTACTTGTGCAAAACAGGAAAGAAGCCGTAACTCCGCCCCTTCAGTAGTTTGGTTTCCGGCCCAGGCTCTGTGCCGTCTCCCCCCAGAAGTTCTGACATAGTAGGACTGCTGGGTCCGACATTAGTCAAATGATTACGGTGAAGGAAGGGGGCGGTAACTTGTTGAACTCTAGATAAATGTCTGCTCTTGTAAATAAAGAGCTGTTGTAAAACATATAAGGGCGGTTATGGCGAACACTAACATATAATAAATCGTTAAATATATGTGCAAATGTAATGTAAATTATCAAAAAGTTGTCCCTGTTTTTCCATTTATTCTCCCATAGATGACATGGAACATCTCACACCATTTCTTGGACCTTTTTTTATATTTCTGTTTAAAGGTTCATGAAAATTCATGTTAGATTGCAGGACATGGCTGTTCAAGGTTGTTTAAAAACCCAACATTTTCTTAGCGTCCACATTAATAATAATAATGAACTTTATTTGTATAGCACCTTTCATACAAGCAATGTGCTTTACATTTCAGCACAAAAACTATTAATAAATACAAATTTTAAAACAAAAGTAAATAAATCACACAATCCAAATAAGAGTGGATAAAATAAAAATGTAATAATAAAAAGATAATTTCTAATTATAAGATAGATTAAAAAGGTATGTTTTCAGTTTCCATTTAAAGATGTCCACTGAGCCCACCTCTCAAACACTTTTTGGTAGTGAGTCCCTAATTTAGGTGCTTATTGGAGCTTATGCCTCCCTCCAAAAATGTGCCGCGATGGGTTGTAAAAGATTTTCCTGCTTTTTTTTGCTCACCAGATCACATCCCTCTAACTTTAGCAATCAGCATATATAATATTTAACAAACCTCAGGGAAGCCTTCAGGTAGACTGTAGACATTGCAGTTTGAACCCAGTACTACAAGGTCAAGATGGCTGCTTTCTGTAAACATACAATTTCCATGAATCTTGAGCAATTGTTCTAAAAGGTGAGTTTACATTTTGCAGATGCAGATAGCCACTGATATTCATCTCTCTCTTTCTGCCTCATCATCTCTGCCTTTGTCTTGTTTGTTCATCTCTCACTCATGCACATCCACACCTGAAGATGATTTCATGGCCAAAGACCTGCCAACTGGTTTATATTCTGAACCATGGTTTACAAACCTTTTCATGTCTCAAAGCACATTTTGTCGACAAAAACAATCATGTGCTCATTCATTTGAAATGAACAACATATTGAAAACTAGAGACAATTCTATGTTTAGCTCCAGAAAACCACTGGTTTTATCTGTTGAACATGATGGTATGTTAGTGTCCCATGTACATCATTACACATGGTACCAGGGTCCAAAATGAACACCAGCCAATGACGGATAGATTTGACCATTTGTCAGGTAAAGAAATTCAGGGTTGCATATTAAAACAATTTCTTGGCTGGTAGATTTTTTTCCCCCTCTGGCAGGTAAAAAGAAAAAAAGACAAAATGAAAAACCCTGCATGGTACACTAACATACACGGTACACCATTACACATGATGCACTAACACATGTTATACTAATATACCTGGTACGCCAGTACACTGGTAGGTGTGGCACACCAGTAAACCACTGTGAACATCTGACAGCCTCAGACCACAGATAATTGAAGCGTCGTGGAAGCACTTGAAGCCCAGTAGATATGGGGAAGCACAGAGCTTGGCTGCAAATCAACACGTTTTACAGCCTCTATAAAAGCTTACAAAAATACATGATTTATACACGTCTGAAGTTTACCCTAGGCCCCTTTTTGGCTCATCCGCACAGTACGCACATCGGTGAAGGTAAACGACAGATATTTGGCTTGGAGGTATCTTCACGTGACTTGACCTCTGCCGGTGTTGTCTACTAGAATAGCAGACGGCGTCTACCATTATGTTCTACTTGAAGGAGATGGATGGACTGAAAGATAATAGCACTGAACTGAGTGCAAAAACAAATATTGAAACCTGTTTCAGTCTTTAACTCTTTCAGTGTTAACGGAAATCCGTTAATGCGTTTGTGATCTAGGTTCGTAAGGTAAAATAATGCAAGTTGGAGACTACTTCCAACTCTTACGTGCTCCGTGTTTGGCACACTAAGCCCCGCACCGTGCCACTGTGTACGGCATATGATTTTTAGTAGCTGTCTCCCGGCCTAGCTTAAGCCCTGTTCTTTCATTATGAAATTGTGTGGAAAGACTCTCTCTGGGAGGAATTGCGAAGGGTAGGTAATCCATCCTTATGGAAACTCGGTTGGCTCCAAATGTTTGCCAAGAGACTTTATTACCCAACTACAAGACATTGAAACGAGAGCGCTGGAATGCATTCTCCTGTGTTCAGTCCTGCGTTCGCATGCATTCCGTTGGCCGAAAACCTCCCCGGCCGGACCGGTCTGGGTTGGATATGTTCTGCAGCCGAACAGAAGAATGCTTGTCATACGGTTAAGGAGGAATCTTGATTGTGACTGCTTTGACAGGCAGTTGCTTTGACAGGCAATTTGAACGTAGCACTTACTCGAATGTATTGTTTGTGTCTATATCGTCCCTATGCAGTTGACACAGTCCAAAAACGTATTGAATTGGCAATGTAAAATCAACTACTGCCCAGTGATCGTTAAATTAAACTAAAGGGGGGAAACAAGGACACGCTTCATATATCATTTTTTAATATAAATTGCTGAATATAGCAGTGAATGATAACTCTTCTTTAAGTAGTCCAAAAGCCCTTTGCGGACATTTATTTTTAATGATATTTTATATTTTGAATGCCCTTATCTCCTGGATTCACGACAGACGCTATTCTTAGTCATCACAATTCATTCACATTTTTGAAAATGAAATGTAAAATGTTTTCTCATCATGCTTCTTCTAGTCAATCTATGATTACTGATTGAGAGTTTGCCATCCAAGTACAAAAGGCAGTAGCTGGTGTCACGTCTGATGGATCACCTATGCAACCTTTTTCGTAGATTGAAAAGGCTGTCTGCATAGTTCTCCCCCATCCACAACCTTGGGTCTTATTTATGTTCAAATGTTATTCTCATATCACACTCTTCAGTGGCTTAAACTATGTGTAAATAACCTTTTTATAAGCTTCCAGGCTGGCTGGCTGGGTTTGAAAGTGAGCTTTAGTATAAATTGAATCCAGTTGGTACTTGCTCGCGTCAGTTCCCTCGCAGGCCTACATTTCCCGTTTACATGATGACATAAACGAGAAGGCATGTGAGTTCTCACATATTAGACATTTGTTGCTCAATTGAAAAGGCCACAAATGCAATTCGGTGAAGTCAGTGAGCTAATATTTCACAATTTACAATTCTTATCTTTTATTGTCTCTGCTTGCCTGTGCTTTCTATAACATGAACCTGTCCTGACGTTTATCCTCTAGCTGTGAATGAACTGTAGTCTGTTTGAACAGGACAGTTTAACAAAAAAAAACTAGTAGTTTAATATCTTTGGCCTCGTGTGTGAAAGAGGGACGGACTGGAAAATATGATCGCAGAGGAAAAGTTAGGAATCACACATTCAGCATCCTGACATGTCTCGTATTTGTTTTATTCCTGTGTGTGTTTGTGTGGAGTCAGTATCCATGGGAAATGAAACGATATTAAGAAAAATGTTTCCCTCCGTTGTCCTCTTCCCTCCAGGTCCTGAAGAAGATTGCCAAGTACATCCAGGAGCAGAACGACAAGATCTATGCCCCGCGGGGCCTGCTGCTCACAGACCCCATCGAGCGAGGACTTCGAGTCGTATCCTTCCCCCGCCTGGTCTGTTTGTTCAGGACACAAAACACTCGTGCTCTATTGTTCTGGTGGTGGCTGCTGTTGTTCTTACTTCACTCTTTCCAGCTGTCTTCAAGGGAACTCGTTTTCAATCAAGGTTATAAATTCACAATTGTGGGGAAATTTGTGGTACTACTCAGGATATACTGTATTAGCGGTGGGGGAAAAAAATAGATTCATGTGAGAATCGGGATTTCTTTTCTTCCGCAGTACTTGTATTGTCAGGTTGACTAAAAAAATATTATATAACAAAAAAATATAAGCCACAAACTTCAATGTTATCTTAGTGGAAGCAAATTAATGGTATCATCCTACCGAGGGCACTAGTGTATTCGCCAATAGTCAATTTGCATGCTTCATATGTTGTGCTCTGTTCGGCCACATTCATTTTTAAAAATGACCTGGACCTGTAGAACCAACGTTAAACCACACAAAAATATACAATCGCACAGAAGAAACGTAATATCGTATCGTATACATATCGTATCGGCACTCAAAAATCATAATATCGTATCATGAGCTCCCTGCCAATTCCCTTGTCCCTTGAATATATATATATATTCTTTAAAGGTAGACATCATTAAAGAGCAGGTAAGGGTTAGGGCATCTGCAGGTAGACTGTGGGCATTGGGCGTTCAAACTCTCAACCTTTCGGGTGAGAGTCAAACACCCTAACCACTAGACTAATGCAAACTAAGGAAACAGGTACACAATTAGACAAGAAGTCGATGGGAGGGGGAAGGCTTTGGAGGGAGCGCTGCAGTGATTTATGATGCCATTTATATCAGAAATATTCCCAAGACCAACAGTAGGTAGACATGGAGAACTTTACGTTGAGCCAAAACAAAGACCATTTCCTGGGGAAGAGGGAGAAGGGAAAAGGGATTTTTTTTCTTCAGAACAATTTGATTTTGGGCGGATCATTTTGATGGATCTAATCAATCTAAAATTGTTTTACCGTCACCAATCAGACCCAGGAAAGTCTGTCCTGAATATGGCACAGGAAGTGAAACTCTGGGTTTACCCAGTGAGCCTGTGGGAAAATGGCATTTTTATTTTATTCAAACACACACACACACACACACACACACAGGACCTCTGGCT
Source organism: Melanonus zugmayeri (assembly GCA_900302345.1). NCBI lineage: Eukaryota > Metazoa > Chordata > Actinopteri > Gadiformes > Melanonidae > Melanonus > Melanonus zugmayeri. The sequence goes on along the minus strand of OMKN01043639.1, from coordinate 2,679 downwards.
GGTAAAATGAAAGCAGCGATGCAGGCCAGTGCTTACAGGAAAACCAGGCAGTTATGAAGGGAAACGCAGTAATAACACCTTATAAAAGTACTGTATGTAATCCATAGCATATGCTGTGTGTGTGTGTGTGTGTATGCCAGCGCTTGTTGTGGGGGTACAGTGGTGGATGGGCTGTTGAGTCAACATCGCAATTAGTTACAACTGGGCGGCAATAAGGTATTGGGGAACGCAGAGTATGACTGAAATTGTTAGCAGCTGAGGTCCCCCACCCTCCTCCCCACGTCGCCAACATTTCCCCTGCTTATTATTTTATTGGGTTAATAGGTGAGCTGGATTTACATCGCTGGCACTGCCATTGCTGACTTTGGCAGGGGAGGGTTTCATCGTCAAGACATGGAGACTGACTAGAATCTGTCCTCCACCTCTACCACCAACCAATCATATATATATATATAAAGGACAGGCCGTTGAAAATGGTTTACATCTAATCCAAATCATTCCAAATCAATTTCTTATCCATTCTGACCTGATGTCTCTACCTCGACCCGTATGATCTCATTTCGGTGGAGTCCAAACTGCCCCGGCAACAAATCTCTGCTAAATTAAAACCATCTAGAGCGGACATAGGGTATTAATAAATCATAATGTTATGGACATTTTCAACCCAAACAATGTACATCCAAAGCAGGACGAGGCAGACCACCCCGGCCGAAGACCAGTATATCAAGCAAACTAGAAACAAACGTTGAGAACCAGCCGAATAAGCAATGCCCTACATACCAGTTAGTACACCCAAAAGAGCTCTGGCAAACCGTATGGAACTCTTTCTAACCCTAAACCACATATTTAATGACAAACAAAGTATTTTAACGATTGGCATAAATCACAGAATGCCCCCAAAATTCACATTTGAAGAACGGCAATATTCATGTTTACTGGTAAATCATACAACTAGGGCCACTTTAGAGGTTACTGCAGACTCAAAACCAAGCAGGAAACAATGTGAAACAATGTGTGGGCAATATTCAAGTTTAGAGACGTTTCTTCCGTCCGCAAGTTGTCGACACACAGGATTAACAATATATTGACTAAAATGATTCCAGGGAACCGGATCTAATCCTAACTGTGCACGCACCATAGCTGTGCCCAGCCTGCTCTGAGTCCAAGCCAGGAGGAAGGGCTAGCTTGCATGGCTTCCATTGACCATTCCCCTGGACTTCATCTTCATTAAACATCTTTAGTGATATTTGTAAAAGGTAGAACATAGTCCATCCATCACATCACAATCCACTCTCTCGGGTCCTCTAAAGGAGCGTTGAAGTATTGTGTATTTTCATTCTTCATTTTTCCCTAAAAACTAGGAGCATTTTTGCCAAACAATACAAGCTGTGATTGTAGCAAAACATTAGAGGCTATGATTAATGCAATCTGAATATACCAAAGAAAAAACCAAGTAAAACAAAACTATTACCTTGGTTCAAATGACACAGCATATTTTTTGAGTATTCTTGGGTGGTTTGGGGGGAAAATCTATTGAACCCTGCTTCAAATCATGTTCCTTAACAAGAGCCTGTCAAGATTGAGGTCACCATCTTTGAAGACAGGAGCCTGGGCAGATAAAAGCCAAACTATGGTGAGTGATGTTTATTGAAATGCTGCTGAAACGCTTTTACTTTTACTGTGAGTCACCTTGGTTACTGTGCGTCATAACGTCTAGAGCTAAATATTCAAAAGTAGAAATGTTGCCCTGACCGCTGTCTTGGGGTACATTATACATGCTTTCTTTGCAGAAAGTCTAACTAGTAATGTATATATACTTACTGTATATCCTTAGTGTTTTATATACTGTATATTCTATATACACAATGGATATTCTCACAATATCATCAATGCTATTCTTCGTGGTGACAAGGTGGCCTCTATCATTGGACATGTCAAGAAGCCTGCTACACAAGAGTAATGGTTCCCTCGATGTTGCCTCGTAAAATGGCTCATGCTCTATATTCTGTATTACATTCAGTGCTCTACGCCAACTGGGAGCCACTTTCCCCCAAATTCCACCTCAGTCACACCTTAGTTTTTGCCACAATGGAAATCAGACAACGCATCACATTTGAATCAGCTAATGTTACCCTGGTTCAAGAGCATCTCCAGTGCTCTGTCCACCAGCCTGCATTCCCATCTCCCAGTTCTTGGGATCTTTGGACCGTTTTGGACCGTTCCTGCACACTTTGGACCATGCACCTGTTTTCATTGGAGACCGCAGACCACACAGTCCTCCTTAATTAACGCTCGGGCCGGAGAACCACGTCAGACAACCGGTCTCCTCTGCAGAAAGAAAAACTTATCACGATGTATTTATCCCTTCCCAGGGACGACGGAAACTATCCACTTGTTTTACTGTTTGGTGAATGAGCTTGGATCGGAGGGTTGAGATGAACTGTTGAACCATCGCCGTGTATCATTCCACACCAGTTAATAAGTGCCCTCCAGTGTGCATTTCTTGATGAGCGGCGCCTCGCGACTCTGCGTTGCCCTCGGCTGCTGATGTATTTATCCGTCTGTGGGTTGTCGGTCCTGGCCGGTTAAACGCTTAAAGTTGGAATCCCCAGGGCGCCGCATACTGGGACGTCATGTCTTCTCACCTCCAACTCAGTCTCATTGCTTCCACTCGCGAGA
>OMKN01043632.1:0-12517 GCA_900302345.1 Melanonus zugmayeri | reverse complement strand
GGACATGTGTTTGGAGACGGAGAGCTTGTCCTTAAGGGGGGGGGTGTCACTGGACTCAATACAAACAAGCGTTTTCTTCTGTGATTCTATGTTCCCCCCAATTTAACAGAGTTAGCTGTGAACTCGCCGCACTCCTCTGTTTTTCCCATTAAGTACACAGCAATGAGAGACAAGAGCGTGAATGGGTAAAGCGGGTGGGATGTGGCCAGTGGGCTCTGTGATGATAATCGAGGCTCAGTGTCGGGCTAAGTGTATGAGCTTTGCTTAATTGAGCTAGACACAAAGCCAAGCCGGGGAGAGAAGCACTGCTATGAATAATATTATCTCTTTCTCTCTCTCTCTCTCTCTCTCTCCCTCTCTCTCAGCTTCACACATATTGTGGCGTACTTCTCATCTTGTATGAATTTATTTTTTTGCCCATTTATTTTTTTGCCCAATTAACTGCATGTTCATATGAAGAACATGCAATTAATCGTATGCCAGAGAAAACAATCCACTTTACTTGAAGTGGAAAATGTCGATGTGTTTCAAATATAGTTTGTCATAATAGTATCAGTTCACTAACGTTACAATGTTCCTTTCTGGGACAGTGCGGTCATGATCCAAAATTTGAGTGAAATTCTCTAAAAGCCATTGACATTAGCAAGGACTTATGCCATTAATATGCAAATCCTTCTACTCTCATGACGGTAAATAGAGACAAAAAGTCTGCTAAAAACATTAAGCTTTTCAGGAGGGAAAAAAAATTGTGGAGGCATTCTTTGAGCGTGCAAACTTAATTAGCACAATACTCTCCACAACACGCTCTGGTTAATGCTTATAGGTTATATGCTTGTGTTTGCATGTAACCATTTAGCTGAGAGATAAAACAAGTCTTTGTCATGGTATATGGCTAATGAAAAATACAGATATAGATGATATTGAATATTAATGAGAATCGGGCATAGACTAGTGCAAGGCATTCATTCAAGTCCCACCCTCAATGTTGTACACTGTGCCAAATATGGATTATTTCTGTTGTTGGTTACTAAATGGTTACTAAATGACTATGAACACGAGATCTAAACCCTCGTAGTGGTCGTGTGTAAACCATGAGTGATGTGACGGATGCTACATCAATATTTTTTTTCCAGTCTATGTCCGGAGCACAAGAGCTCTAACATGAAGCATTCGGTCAATGGCCTGGTTCAACCGGGGGATTAGACCCTTTAGGATAAACATGAGACACTTTATCCTCCACTTTACCATGTATCCCACGCGTATCCCAACGTGCAGCAGTGTTTTATGCGTTATTGGAATAGAAGGGCGGAGGGACAGAGGTCTTTCGAGGGCGGCATTCACCTCAATACAAGAAACGTATCAAGCGGGAAACTGTGAAACTGAATAGAGCCAGTCAAACGGATAAGTGGTGCGGTGCATTGAACAATCAACATGACCAGGAAACAAAACCTCATATTGAGTAGTGAAGAGAACAAGGAGGAGAATCTGACTCGTTCGATATATTCCTTCAACATTGACCCAGTTAAAGCATTCCCGACCTATATTTATCTATATCCATATCTATATTATTTAGATTCTTTCTATTTATATTCTAGAGGCTTTTATTGAATGAATCACTTTAAAATGAAACCCATTTATATGTTTCTGTTGGCCTTATTGTCCTCAGTGCTAAAGTCCATGTGCCTGTGTGCCATGCAGGTTGCATGACACAAATAGCACAAATATATAAAAAGCACTGTCCAGACCCTGTGCCTCCATGTTTTGAAATAGTTTGCCGACCTTGTAGCTGAAGAACATTGTTGAGTGACAAGTGAGTTTGCTTCGCCTCGTCAGAAGGGAGACACATTGCAGTATATCCACATCTGCTGTTGCTTTTATGTCTGTTGTGCACCTGTGACTGTGTATACAACTGGCATAAGTGCTATACGAGTTTGTGTTGCACTGTTTTACATACACTTGAATAACATGTAGTTCAAAGTCAAAACTGTCTGTCTGACTGATACTTAATGTTGGAAATCCTCAGACGCATCAATCAATGCTACCTTTAACAACCATACAGTATGCATTTATTGCATTGAGGTTCAAGGGAAGATGACTCCTCACACATGCAGGTATGCGTGTGGAAAATGAAAATATATATAATATAATGTGATAATAGTAAAACCATAACCACAATAATGTCATAATGACATTGTGCCCCGTGGCCATCGGCGTCTTTAACAAATGCTCTGTTTAAATGTCATGTTTTCTTGTAGTTTATGCACTGTTGTTTACATGTGGGAACAAACTCACTCTCTAGAGCACAACAAAGAATAATCTGAGCCTGAAATGTATTTTGTCTTTACTAAAGCACGCAAACTCATACATTGAAATAATTTACTAGGCAAATCATGGCAATATTTACTGATAATCTGTGGACAATTTTGAAGAGAAGCTAATTCACCAAGGTTGCTCACTCCATTTATCTGCATAAGCTAAAAGGGAAAAACGTGTTGTTTGATTCAACGCGAAATTTATGCAAAACGGTTACTTTGCCTCTAGTCATGCCTTTTAGGAGACACGCAGAGGAAATCTTGTGCACTCTGAGGGTTTGAGAAACCCCATGATCTGTTGGGACTTAATCATTCTGGGGCAGTCTCAACAGATCTTGGTATTCATAGAGAACGCTATGTTAAAGAACATCACATGTCCATATCATTTTTGAAAAATGCTAAAAATGTTGTTTCCGGATGTTACTCTCGGGACAGTAAGAGTAATATATCGGACAGGTTTGAACCAACATGTTTTACAGACTTAGCTTTCAACCCAGTTATTTTTTATTGACTCATACAAAAAATAAATATTCATTATTTTTGTTAATTATTTGTTGTAAAATTGTACAATTGCAACACTTCAACAACTAACTGTGTAACCAGCCTTTGTCCAATTATCAATTAAAGGGGAATTCTGCCGTTGAATGTTGGCCCTATGAGTAATGGTAATGGATAAGTATTTGACCAGACCGCAATATGAACTGAGAACAAGCAGTACTTCAGCCACTTCACCCGACACACCCAACTATCAACTCTGTCCCAAGACTCAAAGAATCAACCATGTCGGCAACATGCATAGGCTGTTCTTCACGGCATGACGGTAAGAATTAAATCACCTTTCACCATTTACCGGATCCAGCTACAGAGCGTGGAAGGCAGTGGCTACGGGCCATAAACAACCTCAATTACGATGAACAAACTCCATTGAGCAAAATCAGAAATGCTTGTGTTTGTTCGCTTCATTTTTTATCGGAGGACTAATGGAGGGAGAGCAATAACAATGTAATGTTTACTCTTCACTGCTGGCTCTTCAATGACTTTTGCTTGCAATTCCAATTTCGTCATATTTTCTGTTTTTCACAGGTTTCAATGCAAACTGTAGGGCCATCACCATCAACAACGTTACTTGCAACTACCAATCCCCTCTGCTTCAATGGGCGCACCGCTGAGAGAGCCATCACCATTGCCTTTGACCTCCACACCCACAAAGCTGCAGGCCAAAAGCAAAGAGCCTGTAATTGTTGATTAGAGTCAATTATCATGTTTTGCTATCAAATCTAGTACAACCTTTTTTAAATTGTTGTTTTTTAAAATAGTTTTAAATGGTTAAAACATGTGCAAGGTAGAATATCAACATATAACACTACATAACTAAAGACATTTATCTTGTTTTGTTTTTTTAGGTTGTCACTGCGTGTCCACTTTTACCCAGCGTCCTTGACAGCAGCTTGAGCAATTAGATGACTTTGATGACAGCTAACAGCCAGACACGACTCTTGAGTTCACCTCCGTTCTCCTCTCGACAAAGCTGCCCTGTATATAGCTGAAATCCACTTTGAAGTGCGATATCTTTGTTTTCATTCTTTTAATTATTAAAATTATGATTCACCACTAAGGGCGTGATTTACTAAAGGTTTGCACGTGTAAAAACGTGTGTAAACTTGATATCACCCACAAACAAATGTGCAGCTGATCTACTAACGGTGCGCGCTGAGGATTGCGTCTTTCAAATGCGCAAGACAACACGCAATGTCCATTTAGTACGTTTGTCTTAATAAATATGCAATATGGGGCGTTTCTGTCCTTGTGTGCAAAATACTGGGAGGAGAAAATGCAAATAGGTTAATTTAGCCACGCAATGGGATTTACCAAACCTCAAAGTAATTGTGGTGCTTGTGACTGCATCTGTCTTGTGAACACGTTTGAAAGGAAGGTGTTAATCAGCCCAGCATTGCGCACAGGTGGCTGCTGTTTGTGGCAAGGAGGAGACAAAGGAGGAAACATAGGAGGAGACATAGGCACAATGAAAGAATATGTAGAGAAAGGGTTTTTGTCACTCGTGTTACAGTAATGTTTTTGGAATGACAAGTAAAAATAATTCAGACATAGCGCTTGCGCATTTCCAGTTTGAAAATAGTTATATCATGGCCCATACCAATAGTGCATTGAGAGATTATCACGAATATAGTAACAAACAGGTACGTTTTGAATTTAGTATTTACAAAATTAGAAAAGGTAGTTGCAATGTACATGTACATCCATAGACATTTAGAGTTTGTCTGCGGCCTCAAAATGTTCTGGAAAACCTTGGTATATGGCCGAAGGAATCTTGGTTCTCACTGACTGGACAACACATGTGGGCAAAACAAGCCGATTCCCTCTGCCTAGTCGTCTCTCCCCTTGTAGTACCCACTCAAGGAAATGGCGATTGGCTGCCAAGACGGTATTGTCTGTAGTGAATGGAACCAACAAAAAAAGCACAGAATTAGGTTGAATGGACAATGTAGAAAAAAATCAAATAACCTGCATAGCCACTGGGGATGGTAAAACAGTAATAGCAATCAGGAAGCCAAATAAGCCAGTTACCCTGCCACATATTATTGACAAACCTAGATCTAATACAATGTTGATCCATTATGACATGATCTGATCGGAGCCTATGTTATGCTAGAACAAGACACGGAAGCTATAAATGATGTGTATAAACGGTAGTCTAGCAAGCTAGCTTGGCATGGGGAAGCGCATCCAACAGAAACTGGGCACGGTGGAACTCGTGGCAACACAGCGATTCCACCTCGGTCTCCATTGCCAAACAACGGCCACATACACACACATACACACGCCACTATTCCCCCAGAGTCCACTGCTGGGGCCACGGCGGTGGCTGCTTATGCAGAAGCCTCTTCGACCTCTCGCCGTCTTATCTCCTCCTCGCTATATTCAGGCTCGAATTGGTAACCCTGAACATCGGCATCATATTCATTCAAACGTGTTATCATCCATCTCATCCCTCTCCAGTGAATAATTTGCCATGTTGTTGTGTGTGTCCTGTTCCTTCAAACTTTTCACAACGTAGTAGCAGAGCAGCACCATACAGGGCTCGGGGGATAGAGTCTCTGCAATTGGCGCAAACTGAAGAAACAGTTTGTAGTCTGCTAGTCTTACTTCCTTCTATTAATCACGCTGCAAAATGATGCGAAACGCGTCATTGGTGGTCGGAAGTAGGCACCTATTTTTACCGAACTCAAATTACACAGATGATATTGGAATTTTTTTTTATTAGAAAACTCTTCCCCACTACCCCAACAGTTGGCTCAATGTGTTACATCGGTGGACTGCCCTTTAAAGAACACTTAGTTTGCCGATATAAAGTGCAGGTAATTACCCATGCATGTTTATCAAATTATGTTGAGTTTACAAGTATAAAGTCAGTGTTCAGTCGCTTCTATGGCAAGTTGTTAAATAAGTACACGAGCATGGGAGGCAGGTCTAGGGGTCATGGAAGGAAACAGCCAGCCAATAAGGGCCGGTCGCTCAATGCTCAATCTCCACTCATTTCCACGTTGGCAACTGGGAGCTGTCCGTGGCAAAAGGCTAAGTGGATAGTTGGGTCTAATGGCCTGGTGATCCTATAAATAATAGCCGCTCCGTTTCCCCCGCATTGATCACAGGGGGCCTTTGGGCTGACGGATGCCGGGTTGAGTGCGTGTTGAACGGGGTTGACCCGGGAGTACGCCTGGCCGGCTTCCCCTTCCTCACGCTTCTGGTGCATGATCTATCAAAGTAGAAGGAGGGGATCCACGCTGGAGAAACGACACACCCTAATTGGCTGCTATGAGAGACCTATCCCCATCTTGGGGCTAGCGTGGAAGTGGGATGAAGGGCTGCCTCCGGACAAGGTTAACTAACTCCACCGCGCTAACTCTGGCCTTGGAAAGTATCGGTGGGCTCTTGAAGAATATCTGGATCTGAACAAGCGTTAGCTATGTGAAGGGGTGCATCAGATTCTTTGGATTCATCAGATGTGTCGGGTGACTATTTCACATCATTACTTAAAGATTGACCGTACATGATTTGTTCTCTTTTTTTCTTTTTCCAACAGAGTTGACATCTTGATTTGCACGTACGGGTCAGCTGCCAGGGGTCAGAGAAGCTGCTGTGAAAATTGATCAGATGTTTGCTCTCTACTCTAGTCCTCTTGTGTCTCATGGATGAGAAAGGGATGTTAAATTGACATTGAATTCAACCATTCACAGCACAGTAGCATTGCACACTATTACCTGTACTGTAGTGACTTGCATTTAACAGAACCTATTACAATGCATTTGCAATACAACCTATTTGTAATGCAAATGCATTACAAATGCATTTGCAAACTACTATGTGGAGAGTGTATGTGGCTGATTACTGACTCGGGCCAGGCTGATCATCTGGCCCGAGTCAGGCTGATTAGATTCTGGGGCTGGTGAGGCTGCTTAAACCAGCCATCAACCACACACACTCCACATACTACTATTTCTTTTTTCACATTGTATACATTTAATACCTATAATGTTTTCACTCTGTATAAATATAAGTTTCTCCGTAATTGGTAATTAGTATTCTTAACTGACTTATCTTGTCTCTCTGGACAGTTTGATTCTTCATCAGGCTTTATAGTATTTTATAGGAATTCCATTATGCGACACACATACAACGCTGATAGTAATGTGATACTGAATCGTATAACCTTTTTAAAAAAAAGCTATTTGATCATGTAGCCTTGCCCTCAAACATAATGAGGTAGTAGCTTGATTTGCATGCTATCGTTGATACGACCATGCTAATTTAAGTCTGCATATTCAGCCTGCAGAAGAAAAACCTGCACTTTAATACGCTATATCCCATCAAATGGATTCCTGTATTATTTATTTAAAGACAGGTTGATTGATTAGCCACGGCCTGTCTAGACTTCTAAGCAGTACTTAGTTAATGTTTGTCCTATAACGCTACGGAATTAAATCCTGATCAAAAGGGTGAACATTTGGGCAAGATGATGCAGGATTTTGTCATGGTCTGTGACTTTGAGGCAACATGGGACTGAGAGACAAACATATTAAAAGGAAAATAAATAATAATGATTGCCAACAGGTTGACACTCTGTTGGCACACTGGTACTGTCCATCCAGTATCATTATTTAGAACATTGTGAGACTATAAATGATACCTAGTTGAGGAGGGATAATGAAATATAGCAGTTGATGACAAATTTGTTTTATTATCTGTCACAATTCCTTTTTTAAATGTTTTGAAAAGCCAACCAATGTATTATATTAGTTAGCTTGTGATGGGTAGGTTTGATGGTTCAGAGAGAAAAATAAGATATCAAGGAAATAGGGACATATTTTAAAGCAATAACACTTTATAATAATGCTTTAATATGATTGCAATATCAATCCACTACTAAAATAAAAATGTGTTCCACCATTTCAATATTACACTATCAATTAATAGTTAAATTAATGTATTCATTAAATAGACAAGAACAAAAAGTTAAAGAAACAAAATAAACTGGCATGTTAGTGAATAAAAGCATAATCACATGCATGATACATTTTTGAATGAGGTTACCAAAAATGTTTATTGCTTCCACATTAGGTGTTGCTTATTCTGGCAATTCATACTTTTTCTGCACCTAGTTTCAATGAATGTAGCCTATCTTATTTATTATCAATAAGTGGGTTCCTGGGATTTATTGATCTGAACTTGATAAGATTTTCATCTGAAGGACATCACACTCGTTAAGACTAGAAATATGTATTGGTTAAGAAAATTCTGTTTTCTTATCTTGTTCTTAAACGTCCTGTTCCTCTCGAATGTCTTGGTCTGAACTCAGGCTGGGATTATCGATTATTGGAGCACCGATGCACTGAGATCATAACACAATGAATACTGTCACACTATAATCTTTATTACTTTGACATGTTTGAACCTTTCCTTTAAAAGAGGTGATAACGTCTAACCTTCCCATATCGCATACAGTATATGGGAGTTGACAGGAACTCATTACATATTCCCAATACCGTGTGTCATTTATCACAAGGTGGTAATAGAGCTTATAGTACAGAAGAATAGTACAGTCATCATATCAATATTGTTATTTAACTGACACTGTTATTGTAGAGGGTTGAAAAGGCGTCTTAGTAGTATCGTTTTTAAAAATAGGCACCTCTTTATTTTTTAATTATATGGCATTTTCATTTTAAATAATTTACTAAATCATGTAGTACAGTTTGTACATTTCGTTTTAAGACATGTTAAACACTTTGTCAGAGTTAGACACGTGTTACGTACACGCACAAGTTACTGAGAAACGTCTGCGCCATGCAGTAGACAATGAAACATGTATAATGTAAAGGCTTGTTACAATTATTAAGACATTCTAGTTACATAGTGATGTATGAATGTCCCAATAAGTGAAAGTGTTGAATTGTGTATGCATATCGTTGTGATGTTATGTAATAGTATGGTAACTTTAGTTATGCCAAAACAAAGAAACATTGAATTTAGAGACTTTGCTATTATAACATGGGTTTCAGTGTTTAAGAGGAACCAGTAATGTTTGACACTTAGACACAAGAACTATCTCTGTTTGTTTTCATGATACTTTTGAAGATATAATTACTCATTGAATATGAAACCAGAAGACTAACACAGAAAGAGTAACACGGTTTTCCTTTTGAAACCGTATCCAAGCCAAGTGTATCCGGTACTGCTGCTGGCCTGGGTTCCCCTGTACCGGAGGCCGGTAACTTATTATTATTAAATGTATTACTAAAATCGAAATGGAGAAAATAAATACTAAGAATGAAACTGCTGTGAAATAGCGACTCTTTTCAGCACAGCGAGGACAGCGCCCTCACCTGTCCAACTGAACCCCACTAGTTCAGCACCACGGCAGCGTGGACAGCTCCATGCCGCCTCTACACAGCGGGATCTGCTGACGTAGCATCACGTCAGTTAGTCTAAAACCTACCCAGTCAGTGTGGTGGCAGCATGTGGCAGTTGTCAATGTATATTTTTTTCAAATTGTTAACAGAAATTAAAATTAGACACCACATTAACTTTGTGACCTCTTCGTAATTTGCTTCACCTTTCTAACTTTTAAGCAGCCAAAAGTATGACAAGTAATGAGAAAAAGTGGTATGGGAAAAAAAAACATGGAATAGGTATTAAACCGAACAGAGAAGGCAACTACACAAGCAGTTGAGGGACATTTAAAAGAAGCTCATAAGTAATGTACGACTTACTTATGAGCTTCTTGAGACCAAGACTTATGAGCCCAAGACTATAAAATTACAGCCTTATTTAGCCTTATGTAATTGCTATCAGTAATTATGCATGGGCACTTGCACTCAAAATTTCACCCTACATATTTAGATGCATAGTGGAATATTGAGGCCAATGTAAAACCTGCATGCTCGATTTCATTTCATGGCCACTAGAGGCCATAGTCAATAGGTCAGGCATATTCAACTGGCGGCCTGCGGGCCGATCATTTTGCGGGCCAAATAATTTATTAGAACATAAACAATCAGAATAAAGTTTTCCTGAAAAAAAGCAGTTTTCTGAGCAAGAATGAGAGCCAGTTGTAACCATTTTAACCACTTTGTCCTGCTCCTACAACCCGCCCCTATGACCTGCCCATGATCCTGCACACTCTCTGTGTGAGCGCCTACATCTGTCTCTGCTCTGGCAAAAAGTTTTGAGAGCTAAAAAAAAGGTTTTGAGAGCTAAAATGTCATTGTCCACATTGAAAAGGCCAAAGGTAGACAATTCAAATTCAACAATTCAACGAGGAGTGGATTGTGAAATATCTATTTAGTAATGTGGAAGCAAAGCCCATATGTTTGATCTGCAACAAGGCTATCAGTAACAAAAGAATACAATCTGAGAAGGCACTGCATCGTGTATCACTCTGTGAATTAACAGAGGGTAGCTATAATGGCCCGGTCTGTTCAGAACAAGAGAGGAGAACCATAGCCTCCCTCCGTGTGGGATTCCTGGTAAAAAAAAAAGAACCCCTTCACAGATTCTGAAACAGTGAAAGACTGCATGCTAGCTGTCTTTGAAGATGTAGTGACCCATGATAAGGTGAAGAAGAACATAATTTTGTCTATCTGAAAAATACCACACAACGATCAGAAAAGTCGATGCTCTTGCAACAGATGTATTTGAAACCCTTTTGGATAAAACAAGCAGAGGTGATGTCGCTGGCTGTCAATCAGACAACAGACTGCAGCGATGTAGCACAGTTGTGAATGTATGTGCGATTCTTTGATGGAGAGTGTTTTCGAGAAGATGTGCTCGGACTTCTGTTGAATGTAAATAACATGATTACTTGTTGCTTAATGTATTTATATATCAGGCCATTTCTGTTGCCTGATATATAAATATCAGGCAACAGCGTGTAGTCTGGCAGCCTTCCGGTTGCCAGACAACACGCTCTACCTCCTGAATTACTGTCACCCCCACGAATGAATTGAAATGAATAATAAGAGTACTTGTAGCAGATTGTTAGAGGTTCAATGTTAAAACGTTCAATGTCTTTTGATATCACATTAAATCAGTTTTGAATGTATCTTTTGAGGTGAGGTGATTTATTTAAAAAAATAGTACATGAAGAATAATACAGGTCTATCTAGAAATGTATGAACTGACTGTCCTATTTTGTATGTTAGATAAACAAATTGTGAATAAACACTCTTTATGCACAGTATTAAGGGTATTTAGTGTTGTTTTTTATATCTTAATTTTCAATTTCAATCATTTGGCCCTCATAAGAAAGTAGTTGAATAGCCATCGTTCGGTCGTGCAAGAACAATTCATAAAATAGTTTCTCAAAATGTTTTTTGAATTGTAAGGGAATGGATTATAGTTTAACATAAATGCAGATAACTGTCATTTTCAGTTAGCCAACGATAAAGATAAAATGTGGGGAAAAAAATGTATTTCATCACATCATAAAAGAAGAAATTGTCAAAGACCATTGGAGAATCTACATCAAATGTGTCCCTGCACATCAAATGTGTGCCCGCACTACAGTGGATATTCCACAGCAACACAGATATTTAGATCAATAGTACACAAACTGTCAGGTCTGTACAATGACCTCTGACCCCTAGGGACACATTTTTTTGGTCTTTAGTAAAATATAAAAAAGTGGTGGTGGAAGAGGAATGATATGTAATACTGGTAAACAGTGGTCCCGGTGAATAAACACAAGTGGAGGAAGGCTGAGTCTTTATCTGCATTACTCCACCGGGTCCCTCTAGAGAAAAGGAGGCGGCAGCTTTCCTCCCAGACAGCATGCATGACACACAATAGAAGTGGGTGGTTTTGTTTCACTGGCTTATAAAATTACACTCATCGCCCCCCTTATCTACAGTTACTAAAATAGTTCTGAATGCTGTGGCAGGTGATGCGTACGCATTGTAAAAGCCAGAATGTGTTGCATTGTACACAATAGAAAACCATTATCCAGAGTTGTGCAGGATTTACAATAGACTTTCTATCATCCCGGCTTGGATAGCAGAGTGCCAGGGATTGTGGCCTGCCGGTGTATTTAGGAATGCCACTGATAATTTCTTAATCGAGTGGTTGTTTAATTACTTGGTACTTACGGCACTCCCTGACTGCTCCTCCATGAATCATGTTGGCAAGCGCAGGCCCTAGAATCGGCACAACCATTTATATTGTAAACGCGGTCGATTCCTTATCCATGTTCAATATGCCAAAGCCCTGCCCTTTGACAGTCTACAAATTTGTTACGCGTTCACCGCTGAGCAAAGAGCAGTATTCTTTCAAACACCAAAGGTATCTGCAGGTATCCTGCAGGTATCCTGCAGGTATCCTGCAGGTATCCATTTACCATGAAGGATTGATTATGATGCAGGGGTAAATGTTGCACTGCATGCTTCAGGGTCATTGAATCAACCCTGAGAGAGGGGAAGAGACAGAAAGAGAGAGAGCAAGAGAGAGAGTGAGAGAGAGAGCAAGAGAGAGAGAGAGAGAGAGCAAGAGAGAGAGAGAGAGAGAGAGAGAGATGCTGTTGTTCTCACTTTCAATAACAAGAGCCGATATGTTCGGAGACTCTGAAGTTAGCAGATAGCAGATGGTGTGTGCTAGGGCGGAAAAACAAGATATGATCTGCAGCACATCCTCCG
>OMKN01043629.1:0-15553 GCA_900302345.1 Melanonus zugmayeri | reverse complement strand
CTAAAGACGCGCTATTGGCCCACTCTATGGTCCTCCAAGCCAAGGAGAGGGACATACAGATGCTGAGGGAGGAGGTCTGTTGCTGAGTGCTCACTAATACACACATACTGTACTGCACACACACACACACACATTAATACACACATACTGTACTGCACACACACACATATTGTACTGTACACACACATGCACACACACACATGCACGCATATACACACACACACACTGTACTGCACACACACACATGCACGCACGCATATACACACACACACACACACAATGTGCACACGCAGCACACACACACAGCACCCACACTACTGTATACATCAATGCTATGCATGCTTTTTCAACTTACACTAAAATGTTGTGATAGCGATGGAGGCTCTCGACTGAATACAGGTCATTCACCACCGTGTTTTAAACCAACATATGTACATATGTGAACCTTTAATACGTGGGTGTTATCCCTGTTGATTCATCGAGAATATGTTCTCGTCTCTCTTCAGCTGCTCTCGCAACAGCAGGAGCTGCTCTCTCTCAGAGAGGAGATCAAACCGTTCCACAGCAACCGCAACAAACCCAGTTACAGGTACACACACACACATGCACACACGCACTCCCACACACAAACCTGTGTTTTAACATCCCCCCTGTGTGTGCGTGTGTGTGTGTGTAGTGTTCTGGAGAGTGAGCTGGCCGTCGTACAGCAAGAGAAGGAGTCGCTTACTCAGCAGCTCATGAACACCATCAAACAGAAGGTGGCGCTGTCACAGGAGCTGGAGGCCTGGCAGGTAGGTTATTACACTATTAACCGTAATACAACATAATAATACCACGCTGCTCTTAAAGCTGCGCTAATCGGAAAACTTGCATAGTGCAGGGTTAACCTCTTCAACTTCTCCCATGACACAGTCCACTCGTTTGCTGACACTATCCGATATCACTCGTACAAAGGACTTGAAATTGTTGTGTTGCTGTTCTAGCAGCTGTGTTTTGCTGCTCTAGCATGAGCTGGAGCGTAGACAAGGACACCGGCTCCTCTTCGGGTGTCTTGGGTGGCATGACTAGATCAGTAAGCCAGAAGACAATACAGAGATTCAGGCAGATGTAGGCTTTTCCAGAGGACTGTGGCCTTTATGGCAAATATCACCTATTTGTGTCCACTTCTATTTGAACTAATATATAAAGTATATTGTGTCTATTTGCAAACAGGAAATTACTGATGTAGAAGAAAATGTTTAATAGATTAAGGTGTGTCACTGATCCAGCTTACCCCATGGCAGCCATCTTGTTTTCCCTATAATAATAAATATAATATCTATGTTTAGGAGGACATGCGAGTGGTGCTGAACCAACAGGTGATGCAACAGGAGGAGGAAGGGCTGAAGGAGCAGAAGGAGCAGAGTCAGAAGGAGAAGGAGAAGCCGTCAGGACTGCAGCGCAGCAAGTCTCTGAAAATACGAGGAGAAAGAAGCAAAGGATTCTTCTCGTCACTTTTCAGGGACAAATGAATCCATTTGAAAGGTGCTGCAGGTGAGATTCAGGAGTTGTAAAGAGAGAGAGCAGAAAAGAGCGAGATAAAGAGCGCGAATATTTTGAAACTAAACTCCCTACGTTTCTCTGCCAATGAGAAGTGTTGCATTCACGCACCTGTGATTGACAGGCAAGATGGATTCCCCGAACCAATTACAGAAGAGATGCCCTGATTGGTCAGAAATGAGCCAGGAGTTCTACAATCAAACTCATATAGAGGCACAGTCAACTTGAAATGGATATTCTCTGCATTTCATCGCTGACGGATGGCATTTCTAACAAATAACACTCAAATAATAGCTCTTAAATCTTACCTACAGCACCTTTAACAGAGAAATAGAGTTTATTATAAATATAGAAAGAGTTTATTATCACTGACTGTAAGCCTGTTTACATTCAGTGGATGCACAGAACAGGATCTATAACAGATATAAATATATATATTTATATGTTTAAACAGAACACTTTAACAGACCTCAAATCTATTTTTGGAAATGTTGTTGTATATATGTACAGTATATCTATTATGTGACATAAGACTTCAAATAGCTAATTGATTGTTATTTTAGCTATTTTAGTGTTTGCAGTTTTTGTATTATATTAAACATTTGGAAAAAAATTTGAAACATTTGTGCAAAGTTTTAACATCAACTGTGCTTTGTTTGTTCAAGAAGGTAGGTAGTAAATAACACAAGCTGTTTCCCATGGCAACCTTAAAAAGACATGGTATTATTTTGGACATTTGGAAGAACATAATTCTTCAGTTTGATGTGCAATTGCATATCCAATGAAATTATGTTTTGTGTTCTTAAGATCTACCCATTTCTCCCCTCAAAAATACCCATATGGATAGTAAAAAAAAAAGACAACTGGTAGCAATAAATAACATCTTTATTTATTAATTTAGGACAGACAAAACATGAATGAAAGTCATCTTTTCAATCCATAATAAAGAGTGGGGATGCCCAGAGGCATGGTAGTGCAGATTGCATACAGTCCACTGTCCCTATGCTCGTATAAATACAGTACCTTATGATAATAATAATAATAATAATAATAATACAGTGCATATAACAGGCAGGGCGCTAGAGGACTTTAAGACCTCAACGGGGAATGGTAAACAAACCTAGGAGGAGGAAGTTTTCCCTCTTAGAAATGGACCAACCGAAGAAAAAAGTGAGCAAGTGTTGGCTACGCGCCCACAGGAAGTCACATGACATGCTTCTTACCTGATGAGGAGCGTTAGTGACCGTTATATTAAAACAATTTTACGTGACAAATGTGTGTTCTAGAACTAAAGCCATAACATGTAGTACCTGAATACATAGCAAAGTTTGTGCTGGATATACAGTGATTTTTTAAATGGGGGCTTTAAGAAAAATATGAAGCTATATTTTATGTTTAATCTAGTATTAGCATTTCAAGCAGGCGTTAGTTAACGCCAGCTTTACAATTCAATTTCCCACAAGTCCTTGTTGTTCACAGCTTAATCACCACAAGCCTAGCTCTAGCTAGATAACAATCAACCTAATCTATCACACACACACACGCGCGCACGCACACACACACACACACACACAAAGACGCCATTTTTTCTCTTTCATTTTTTTTGTTTTTTACAAAAACGGAAAAGTGAGTTTGTCAAACAAAATCAAAGAGAGTTTGGGTTACAATCCGGTCCACATCGGTCGGTCATTACCGAGTATTGACCCTGCGGTGTTCAGGACTTCATGGGGCTGACGGTCCAGTCTAGTGGGACTAGCCCACGTTGACCCCCAGTCCCACCTGCAGTTTGTCCCCTCTGTGGTTGACAAAGGCCCCCATGATGAGGGTGGCGGGCAACGGGGTGAGGCGCTTCTCCAGCACACCTCCGATGATGCACCTGCTGTTCACCATACCTGGGGAGCACAGGAACACATGGGCACGCCGCACCCACACACACACACACACACACACGTGTCACATGAACAGAATGCTGATTAGGTGGTGCCGTGAATGGATGGAGATACCTCTTATATCTGATTGTATTTACCAGTGCCAAAATGAAATGACCAACCCCCTCTTGTTTTACTCTATAGTTAGTCATTTAGCAGATGCTTTCATCCAAAGTGACAGTGAATTCAGATACATGTCATTAATGAGAATGGATGCCTACAGGTAGACTGTAGTGTGGACATTGGGGGTTGAAACCCAGAACCCTTCGGCTGGGAGTCAAAACACCCTAATCCTGCCCTATTGTTTACTGAAATACTGAAATACAATAACCCAAATATTATAACGAACCTAGAAAATCACCCCCCTATTGTCCTAGTGGTCATTACTAACACGTTTACATACAGTATACATTACATTCCTGGATCACAAGGACAGAGATGTTTTACCTCTAAACACCATGTTGGCCTCAGGAAGCTCCATTCTGTACCCGAAGGAGGCGGTGGTCTCCTGGGTCCTCGTGCTGGCCTCAAACTCCACCCCGACCTGGATCTGAAACACATTGTCAACACGTAGTCCAGGTGGAATTTCTTAGTGTGTCCAGTAGATGTCCTCGTTCGCCTTGTTTTTCTGTTAATTATCTTCACCTGTGTTTGTAGTCACCTGTGTATAAATGTTCCTCAGTTCATGTGCTCCGTGCTTAGTCTTCATGTGACATTTGCCGAGTTCTTATGTGTTTTGTCAGTCTTGTTGTCCTTAGTCCTTAACTACATTTTATGTTTCTTTGTATCAAGTAAGGACACATTCCTTTGTTAATCGTGTTATTTGAGAAAGTAAAACAAGAGAAATGCTCAACCTTACCCGTCTCCTGAATCCTCTGCTTTTGGGTCCACCTACCATTGTGTCAGGTACATGCACTACAACTACAACTACAACACAGACCCACAACATTGGTGGTTTACTGTAGAGTGTATGTGTGTGTAGTGTGTACTACACTACACACACGTACACTACAGTAAACCACCAGTGTTCTGGGTCTGTGTTGTAGTTGTACTGCCCCTTACCTGTTTGTTGGCTCGGTGGTAGTAGCTAGCATGGGCACCTCCCTTGCCTGCATTCAGAGTTGCCACCCAGTTTGGTCCTGTATCGAGACACCATTAAAAAATGTTATAATAATAAAACAATAGGTAACACTTTACCGGGATAGTCCACAGTTGAGTATCAACATTGGCTCAGTTTAGTGTCAGTTGACACTCACTTGACATGTCAACATTGCCTAAGTTGACACTCAAGAAACATATCCATATATATTCAATTTAGTGTTACCTGACTATTAACTGAATTTTGTTATATAATCAACATGCCAAGTGAATAGCAACTATCCATCTTCAGACATGTTTCAGTTGAGTATCATGTTGTATGTCTCATTTGTGTTGAGATTTGGTAACTTAATTTCTGCATATTTTCAGTAGTTTCACCTGACTTGAGTTGCATATCGATAGAATATCCATATTATTTCAAATTAATGTCTATGAATGTCGTTTAGTATTTAGCCCATGTTTTCTCCTGTGTGAGGGAGCTACGTCACATCTGGTTGTAAATTCTGTCGTGGAGGACGGCAAAAAGTTAAAATATTTTTACTTTGGACGGCAATGCCGTCTACCGTTACTGTTGCTGGTATTTTCTGCCGGCCTCACCTAATTTTACCGCCCTGCTCTTGTCCACTAAAATTATATCCGGTTTGAATCCATGTGAACACATTCTTACTGGAGTACTGTCCTGCCAGGGTGAGAATGCCTCCTTCCTCCGATCGGCCACGGTGGTACACCAGCTCCCCCCCCAGCACCAGCCCTGAAGATACGCTCTGCAGGAAGTGAGCTACTAGGATCACTGCCACCCACACACACACACACACACAACTGATTAGACATATTAGGAAGCGCCAAACACAACGTCACCCAGCCAGGATTAGACCAGGACACGTTAGAAAATGAACAATTCAAGTGCTCATTCTTTGCATTTTCTATCTTTTATTATTGTATTAAGTTGTATATTGTAACTGATCCTCATTTTAAATGACGATTCTTACCCAATGGTTTCTCGAGGTGAAAACATGGTTGATTGATTGATATGATTTGATCGATTGGATGACCGATTGACGGATGGGGCAGGCTGACTGGCTTTCTCAAGGTGATTGAGCTTGACTGATTGATTATTTAATTACTTGATCGATGTATCAATGGATCGGTTGCGCTGCTTCCTGCTGTACCTGACTCTCGGAGGACGTCTGGGTTGGCCATGGTGACGGCAGCTGTGAAGTCACGTCCTCTGTACTCCGTCTCAAACTGCCACGTCACAAACTGGGACTGCTGGCTCTAGACCCGACCGGTAACAGAATATGGTGAAACATTTAATCACCAAATGTATCGAAAATATCAAAAATTTAAATATATATTATAAAGTGTGCAAATCATGAATTTAATTCATTCATGGGCAGCATGAATGAATTAAATTCATGACCCCCCCAAATGTCATATTGCAACATGTGAACACTGTGTAAAAACTCGTCCAGTACAGTACATGTTAACATAGCGTTAATGGAAATGTTATTAATAATATAGTATTAATATAATGCGCATAGACTCTATAAATACCTGGAACACGGCCCTGGCTCTGACTCTCTCGGTCAGATGAATGAGAGAATGAGCGTTTAAACTCCCTGAAGAATCCATCTCTCCGATCAGCGCGGGAGCGTCCTGTCACGAGGAGAAACAAAAGCTTTTTCAGTTCAGTCTGTATGATGGTCTTTATATGGCATTGATGCCACTCAAAACACTCTTTTCATACCAACGCGTTCAGCCATGCACACTTAAACACACCCAGGGCTGTGTGAACCATGCAAGGCAGTTTGTCAGCAGCAGTTAAGTATCTTTTGCTCACACTTTTAAAAACATTTTTTTACCAGAGATCGAACCAGCAACTGCCAGTTTTCTAAGAAGACTTGCTCTACACCCTACAGCTACTGATTGAAGGGCAGACCGGTGTGAGCAGGTCTTCCATAATCTCTAGAGACTCTAGTTCATGGTTCATTGTGTTGTGAGAGAGGCACCTTGTCTTTGCTGTACTGGTCGTCCTGTAGGTGCTCTGTGTGGAAGCGATAGTAGGATGGACTGACAGCACTGAGGTGGAATGTGTGGCTGGCCTGAGAATAAACACATATAAACCATTATAATGTAGCTCAGGCATCATCTGTTAAATCGTATAGCAATACTGTGTTTGCTATTACTATGTGGTGATTTAGCAGATGCTTTTGTCCAGAGTGACTTTTTATATACATATCCCAGAATCAAACACCCTAACCACTACTATCCTAGATTATACTGCACAGTGCTGAGGTTGTTTAGTGGGACTTCAAGTACCTTGAAGAAGCTGCTCAAAGTCTTGTTGACTGTCATCTTGACGCCCTCGATCTGCTGTGGGAATACATCTGGAGAAGAATGGAGGAAAAAGAGAAACTTGGAACAAGATGGCTCACAGATTATAACTGATTGTTATAATCAAGATAACGTGCAACGCGGTGTATTGAACCTTATTTCAAATCTAATATTTAAATCTAAGCTCATAAGAGGCATAAGGCATCTGAGTGTGAGGCTGTCCGCATATTTCAGAATACCGGTACCCTACAACCTATGATGTATTAAATAAACAAATGTATACCCCTGTGTTACAGATTAGATGCACGTTTTAGCAGCACATTTGGGTGATGATGCGTGGTCGTCGGTGGTGGTGACATGTACCCTTGCAGCCCCTGTGCAGGGAGTGGAAGCTGCCGGGGTTGGGCAGGCGTCCCTCTCTCCTCTCCCAGCGCGGGGGGCGGTCCCAGTGGGCGGGGTGCGTGTCCCAGCGGGAGGGAGGGGTGTCGGGAGAGAAGGGCCAGGTCCCATTGCCCGCACCAGAGGACAGGGCCAGAACGCTGCCCATGTGGGCACAACACCTCCTGGCAACACACACACACACACACACACACACATAAACCGGTTTCAACATCTACCCGTGTCCTGTCCTCCTCCGGAGCCCTGCACAGCCACTTTTAGTGGTAGGTAGCTGGGACATTTTTTAGATACATAGGCCTACATTATCATTGTCAATACGGAGCAGATAGGGGTTAGCCACCTTGCTCAAGGATGCTTACAGGTAGACTGGGGACATTGAGCTTCAAACATAGGAACCATTCGACGGAGTCAAACACCCGAGGCTATCCTCCCATTTTGACATACAAACACAAAGGTGAGTGTACTTTTTTTTTTTAAATGGAAGGATGCATACAAGGGTACATTGCTATATAGCACATGCATATACACAGGAAAAGTATTACAACCAATGTATTACATTGAGTGTTGCAATTAAATGTCTAGGTTTGCTTCATTGTCACTGGTTGTGTATGCAGCTGTATCTCTGCTAGCTAGCATGACCTTAGCATGAAGGGAGAAACACCATTCATTTAAATAGCAAAGTGTTCATTTTACTCACTCTGAATGTTACCACGACAGATTAAATATGCGCCAGATAAGATGACTTGTTAAACATTAAAACTGTCAAGTAGAGCATGAAAAAAGAACCGTAGATAACGGGAAAACGCTGTTGATGCTTGCTGAAGTGATGCTGTGAGGGGCTCTCCATCCAATCTCCAGAAGCGATGTGCTACCAAGCAAATATGTCCCCCTAGAAACAAAAATAATTGCCTATAATCGTCTGTCGACCCATGCTATCGACGCACTAAATCATTACAGATAATGCCAGTGCTACTGTTGAATTCACAAGTTTAACAGTAGCGGTCTCGGAATTAATATTTTGCACATTCTTACGTGTGTATTAAAATCATTGAAGAGCTTTTGTTTCTGGTCGGGCTGATACTATTGTAACACACCCGTGTTCAAAACAGTTACACGAAGGCGCAAGACAAACTTCTGTCGTGTGAATTATTATCATAGATTCTTGTATGCTTGCCAAATAACACAGGACTAGATGTTTGAGTCAACCTCGTAACGAAAAGCGTGAGCAATATATGAATAAAGTGGTGCAACGCTGCCCGATTAGGTCAACAAACAGGTGGGGCAGGTCACTCAATAGCTCTGTTTGGTGCAGGAATTAAACAGATACAAGGACGGAATATTAAGAGCATTGAGGATAAACCTTTTTTTCCCCCATCAACGCATGAAGCGACATGTCTGGCCCTGTGCTGTTGGTAGGGGAAGGGAATTTCTCGTTTTCTGCAGCTCTTTGCCAACTTTCACCGGAGACCAAAATAACGGCGACTTGTCTTCAGCCGCAGGAAGACCTCAAGCATGAGGGAGCTGCTGCTAACATACAGATCATCAGGGATTCGGGTATGCGCCTCAAAATGACGCGTTGTTGTTGTGTTAAAAAATAAAAAGAGAAGCTCTGCACATGTTGTATTCTGCGTTTTTATATTCCTCAGGGGGAGCCGTGCTGTTCGGGGTGGACTGTACGAAGCTGGGAGAATGTGCGTCTCTTCGGGGACTTGTGTTCGACCGTGTGATTTTCAATTTCCCTCATTGTGGCCGAAAAAGTGGCGTCAAGAAGAACCGAGAACTTCTTAAAAACTTCTTCCTCAGGTACGAATGGACGATTCTTTGTTCAAACGATGTGTAAACCAAGTCAAACAAACGTGGGTGCCTGGGCAACATATGATTGACTTGAGAGGTGTCCACCGTCTATAAAGTTGTGTCCAGGTGCTGGCTGAACATGGAGACGTCCATGTTACCCTATGCAACGGGCAGGGTGGGACACCGGCCGATCAGCCAATGAGAGAGTGGCAAAATAGCTGGCAGGTCGTCACCATGGCAGCAGAAGCAGATCTCGTTCTAAGCAACGTCCAACCATTTAAGAGTGAGGAGGTGGAGAGCTACAGGTGTACTGGATACAGGTAAGGAGATATGGTGACTGTTGAGATGTATGTAGCAGCAGTTTAAGCTGACATTTGTTTCTGTGTGTTCAGGAGCCAGGATAAGGGCTTCCATGTGGAGAAGGCCTTGGTCCATGTGTTCACCCGTAGCCCCCCGTACCTCACCCCCGTGAGGGTGAAGATGGAGGAGATAGTGGGGGACCAGAGAGTCCAGTACTATGTACCTACAGAGCTCAGTGACTATATGTCAAGGTAAAGAGTTAACAGTTGTGGCCATTCCTAATACATCAATTCAAACTAAGCCAGCAGCAGAAAGAAGCATTTATATATATGATTTCAGATTCAGATGATTATGACAATGATTAATGATGTTTTTCCTTGCCCCAGGGATTTCCTCTGCAGTGACTCTGTCCATCCCGTCAAGTTGGTCCAGGACTTTGTTGTGAACGGATTGAAGGAGAGGTGTTCCGTCTCCATGACAACCAAGCCGCTTCCGTTCCTCCTCAACTCTAAACAGCGGCAGACAGCATCCCTAGATGGAGACGACGTGACACACTGCTACGTGATACAGCTGCTTCACCAAGAGCCTCTCACACACGCAGAACCCCCGGTAAATGCGACTGAACTAAGCGGTCAGTCGACATACTCAGACCCCCAGGAGACAGACGCGGACACACTGCAGCCTGATGTGAAGACCCGTTTCATCACAGACACGGGTGTCCCAAACAAGAGCCAAAATGGAGAGCGCTGGACATCATGCAGACCAGATGTAAATGCACCAGGTGTACACGGACCAGATGTAGACACATCAGATGTACACGGACCAGATGTAAACACATTAGATGTACACAGACCAGATGTAGATACACCAGGAGTACGCAGACCAGATGTAGACACAGAAGAGGGAAGTGGTGTTTTTGTGCTTCGACCATCACTCCTCCCTCAGATGGAGGAGATGAGGGTGAGACGAGGGGAAGCGCGAGAACGAGGAGAGCTGGAGACTGGTGAGGGTGTTCCAGTTGAGGAGCGGAGCGAGGGAAGCCACTGCCACGAGGATCCTGGTGCTTCTATTGGTCGCTTGTTGGGCATCAGCGGCCTGGTCTTCAGAGATGTACCCATCAACCCCTGGGCCCCGCCTGCCTTCCACCAGCTCCTGCTCAGGGGGCGGTTCCCAGTCGCGTGTCGGTCTATCACGTCGCTCGGGCAAACGCTGGAACACCTGCTCTCTCCCCATGGGGTTTCCGTGGTTACGGAAGCCAGGTGTTTGCGTCTGATCGCGCAGCCTATGGGAGCAGTGGGTAGAGTGTTTGCGAGTGTTGGTGACCGAGAGGAGGAGGGGTGGGTCCAGGTCGATGTGTCCCTCAATCTGGACCTCCTCGCCGCGTGCATCTTCTCGTTCCCTGATTGGCGGCTTCTCTGGTCACGTGAACCTGGCTTTTCAAAGTGTTTTCCCCCCCGCCGCCTCCGCCTCCACCCGTCTCGAGGAGAGCAGCAGCAGTCGTCGCTGCCGGTGTTCCGCGAGCCATCCTTGTTCGCCCGCCGCCTCAGCTTCGACGTCAGCTTCTGGACGGGGCCGTCGGTGTGGGACGACAGGAAGTTGCACGCACTGGCGAGAGAAGCCGGCCTGTGCGCGGTGGAGCAGGTGGAGCTCATAGATTCGTTCTCCCGACAGGAGAGACAGATGCTGCGGACCAGCTACTGCTACAGAGTCACTTACCTCTCGCACTCCCACGCACTGTCGCCTGCGAAGGCCCTCACACTGCACCGACGCCTGGAGTCTCTGCTCTCCTCTCGTCTGCATGTCACCATCAGATAGTTTCCAACATAGACTGTATAAAATGGGTTTCAAACCACAGGCCTTTTGTTTATTCATAGACAAGCAAAGGATTGTCTCTAATTGGGTAAATATACATTTTAAATAGTAGTCATGTTTTATTTATAGTGATGCGGATATTGAATAATTGTGATTACATTTGTGGATGTATCCACTTTTGTACGTTTTGTGTACATTTCATATAAAATATTTATTAAATACGGAAAATGTATGACATGAAATAAAAAATACTGATATGGTAGAGCAACGCGTTTATGTAAAAGACGGCGCACAGCGCCACCGTGCGGCCATCTCTGCTCATGTCTTTTGGCGGATGTAGGCCAGAGCGGTCGTTCCTCTCCGATCCGTGGCGGAAGCGCACGAGTTATTCGCAGCTAATGAAAACATGGCGGCGAAGGGGCTTCGTCAGCGGACCAGGCGAGGCAGCAGGCAAGACGTGAACAACGTCAACGTCCCCGCAGAAGCGCGAATACCGAAAGAGGAGAAGGGCAGCGATGAGACCAAAATTTCAGAGACGCGCCAAGAGTAAGTAGGAGCGAATGACCACCGATCCACCTCCGGCACGACCCCCCCACTGACCCGCTCCACCTGATCGGTGTCAGCGCGTCGTATTCTACTACCGTGTTGTTATAACACAATGGCGTTGGTTAATAGTTTGAAATTGTGTGTGTGATGGCGTAATGGCAGTTTTGCACAGGGTTGACAGGGTCGTAAACCAGGCGAGCTGTGTTTGTGACAGCTGAAGGGACGAGGTTCATTCATTCGTTCTGTGATGACGCGTCACGGGCTACGTCACACACGCTGGCTGCGGTTGATTGATTAATTAATTGTGATTCGGTGGTCAGTGGCTTGTTATATTTCGTCGTTTCGAACACGGCCTCAATGTTCAAAAATGCGCCATGTGCAACCTAGAACCTTGAACCAGTAGAACTATTACTGTGTGTGTGTGTGTCTCTCTCTACAGGTCAGTAAGTCGAGGAGGGCAGGTATGGGCTCCAGAAGGCTCTACAGCGTTCAAATGCTTGCTGTCTGCACGCTTCTGCGCTGCCTTGCTCAGCAACATCTCGGACTGCGACGAGACCTTCAACTACTGGGAGCCTGTAAGCAGTAGTGATGTCATTTCCTGTTTCTTTATACTTATTACGTCATGGTCGCTCAGA
The DNA here is from genome assembly GCA_900302345.1 of Melanonus zugmayeri. Classification (NCBI taxonomy): domain Eukaryota; kingdom Metazoa; phylum Chordata; class Actinopteri; order Gadiformes; family Melanonidae; genus Melanonus; species Melanonus zugmayeri. The sequence continues at coordinate 3,168 of OMKN01043629.1, read as the reverse complement.
TTAAGTTAAACCGTTTTAAGGCGTGGCTTTTTTGTAGGCAGGATTATTGTATTATGTCTTTTTGTACAAGTTAAGTTAAACTATATTATGGGATATTTTATTTTGCAGATTATGCCTCAAATAAGTATGTTTTTTTTTAATTATTATTATTTTAAATCACTATGTCCCTTTGGATGCAAGCATCTCAATGACTGAACAGTAATTAATCTCCATCCTGTACAGATGCACTACCTGCTGTATGGGACAGGGATGCAGACATGGGAATACTCTCCACTCTACGCCATCCGGTCGTACGCATATCTCTGGCTTCACGCACTCCCTGCCTGCCTACATGCCCACATACTGCAGACCAATAAGGTAGTAACACTGGACATACGACACTCTCACTAATGAAGCATGGAGTAATGTTTATGTTTATATTATGAACATAAGTGCAGTGCCCGTGTCCTGTTTGGAACGGGCCGGTTTCTTGGCCTCCGGTATCGCTGCATGCTGCAGCGTTCTGGAGAACCGCTCATCCAAACAACTTCACACTCGACACTGCACTTCCTTGGGTCCTCAGCAACACACGCCAAGTTTAGATATACGAGATATGCGAAGGACATGCATACAGACAGACAGACAGACAGACGGAGATTCCTTCCTTTAGTAGAGAGATTATGTAGATATTTTTAGATGGTATATATTTTTATTTAAAAAAAATACGAATATACTCTTATTTTCTTTATTCTTTTACTGTCCTAAATACTGTCCTAAATGTCCCATCTGGGATTAATACAGTTTATCATAACAATGTTACAAAGTATTGCATAGTGTCTTCATCCTATTTCAGACATGCTATTTCTTCCATGCGTACAGTGCGGACTTGTGTGTCAAAAAATATCTTTTCCCAAGAATCATGTTGTAAACGGATGTACGTTTTGTTGCAGGTGTTGGTGTTCTACTTTGTACGATGTGTCCTTGCGTTCTGCTGCTGTGTGTGTGAACTCTACTTCTACAAGTGAGTCTGCCTCCTTTCCACTTTAAACGCTCCCCCCCTATTTTACCACCAGGTGTGAGATGTGTGTGAGTAGCCATTAACAAGCCATTCCAAAATCTACCCAGTAGTGACATCACAAGTGGGACATTCAGATGTATGATGGATGGATACCAGCCTACCCAGTGGACTGTACCAACTGGTAGGCTGATCTATCTATCATACATCTGGGTGGACACCACCTGTGATGTCACTAGAGGGTAGATTTTGAAATGGCTTTTTAATGGATACTCAACATCAAACCTGATGGTAAGATAGGGGGGCCGTTTTAAAAATTATAAAAATGTATAAAAATAAAAAAAACACACAGTTGTTGCTCATATTTACTATGGTTCTAATCACCAAGTGATCTATTGCTTTGGTCCGGCACTAGCCGTAGCTAGGAAGCTGATTGGCTGTGTGTGTGTTGGACGCAGGGCGGTGTGTAAGAAGTTTGGTCTGCATGTGGGTCGCCTGATGTTGGCGTTCCTGGTGCTGAGTACCGGAATGTTCTGTTCCTCCGCAGGTTGGTTCCGGTCCGATCCGGTTCTGTCCCTCACACCTCTAGCGTCCTCCTCCCCCTCTTTATTATGTGTTTCATGGGTGCAGTAACCCACGGTCACCATATTCATTTTCTGTGGATATCTCTTTTCTTATTAATCTTGGGGTTTCATTTATTATTGTAATGATTTTTTTAAGTGTAACATTTGACTGTCCTGAACTCAACACAAAAGATGACTGGATATGAAAGTCTCCTCATCATAAATATGATCATAAATATAAATATTATGTAATTACTAAAAACCCAGAACACAGTGACTCTAGATATCTTAAATGCAACTTGAAAAGATCTAAAGGGACGATTCTAGTCACTCATTATTTTCATTTAATATTTGTACTTCATCATGTTATCATATCATGTCATTCTGTTACTTCTTATAGCTATTGTTTTATATTCCATGACACATAATTGCGTTATCACTAAACTGAGAGAGTACCATGTTGCATATGAACATTATGAGATGCTGAGCTTACTGCATCCTCTTTGCTCTGTCCCTCCCCTTTCTGCTTTCTCTCCAGCGTTCCTTCCCTCCTCCTTCTGCATGTACACCACGCTGGTTGCCATGACGGGCTGGTTCCAAGACTCCATCCCATTGGCCGTTATGGGCGTGGCGGCCGGGGCCATTATAGGCTGGCCATTCTCCGCTCTGATTGGGTAGGACATCGAACAATCAGTCCCAACTTTATTGATACAACACATTTCATATACAGTGGATGCAACACAATAGCCACTGACGCTGCACATGCAAAAAAGAAGAGAAAGCAGTCGGCAACAGAAAAACTGTGTAACTGCACATCAAAACATAGAGTAAAAGCAATTAAAAGTTCAGTAAATATAATTTTACTCTATTTTGAATTGTGTGTTATGCAGTACATCTGGAGTTCGAGTAGAACTGCAACGTAGAACAAACGTTAATGCTGTTCTGATGTCATGGTCTACATGTGGGAGAACATAGCGAGGCATAGCCCTATTGATTGTTGATCAGTAATGAATTCCTTCCTACCTTCTACTGCAGGATCCCCATCGCCCTGGACCTGCTGGTGATGAGGAGAGAGTGGAGGGGCTTCATCATCTGGTCGGCCCTAGCGCTGTTGCTCATCCTGGTCAGCACACACACACACACACACACAACCACATTCACATTTCATGCACACAACACTTGCTGCTGTACACACACAATCATACACAACACAGAGCCTTACTTCTGACTGAGTAATTACCTGCCTATCATCATAGGTCAGCTAGCTAGTACTTACCGGTAGTTACCCGGTTAATGTTGCATGGTTACGATACGATACACTTTATTAAAGCCCCTTGGGGAAATTTGTCTTGGACTCATGACTACATACAGCTTATCAATGGCTCTACAAAGAAGACAACAGACAACACATTACAAAAAGAACGCATACAATCACAACAACAGTCTTGCATATTCCCGTTAATCATATTGCACCATCCCTTATATTGCACCATCCATCCCATATACTGTATTGCACCAACCCTTATATTGCACCATCCCATATATTGCACCATCCCTTGAGTACACATGACACTATCTAACAAACACACATGACACTATCTAACAGACTAT
>OMKN01043626.1:0-11748 GCA_900302345.1 Melanonus zugmayeri | reverse complement strand
GTGCTTTTCTCCATCACGGCGCGGTTCAATAAGCTGAAAGAGATTTAAAGAGATGAGTGAAGGGTCTGGAGCTCCGTGTAAAGAGCCCAGGGCCTGACCTGCACCTCCAGCGCGCTACACACCGGCGGAACAAAAGTGACCGCTGGGAATCTATAGAAGCGACGTGCCGTGACCGGGCTCTGAACCGCTCCAAATGGCACACTCACACGAGGAGCGTAGGCCTACGCGTAGGCAATTGTCGGGAAAAAGACACCTTTAAGGTGAAATGATGAAATAGGTCCATAACGCTGATTGAACGGCGAGAGTGAATGCAGTGATTTCTCTGGAGTGTGATTGCAAGATCCATACAGGCCTCCACCGTTGCCCCAGTTCTGTTTTAGCTCATTAACGCACTTAACTTTTATTTCACCAGAGAACTGACGTTGGAAGGCAATTGGAAATATTAACTTCGCTCATCATGGAGACGCATGGCCTCGGTCAAAATGTTCAGTTTGAGTTATAGGCATATGGTTTAATTCAGTGCATGTGGTTATATGTCAGTAGTTTGTCTATAGCTTCTTCAGACTCAAATCCTAAGACATTTGATGAATGCATAATGAAAGAATGTTTTACTTCAGACACAAGAAAGGTTACTCCAAGAGGATGGTAAACTGGAAAATAGTCAAATAAAATGTGTTGTTAATAGTTACACGTAGTTAATGTAGGTCTATATGATTCGTGTATTCTGTAATTTAGGCCTACATACGCGCATGTTTTAATTGACATTGTTATTGATTAATTACATGAATTAGCATAAAACTCGTGTTTAGTCCATCGTTGTTAGTTATGAAGTTCAACGTCATGAACAGTCGAAGAAAAACAACATAGCATAGACCTACATCAGTGTTTAAAATAATTTTTAGTTCAATACGCAGCTATCCGGATAGTCCGGATAATCCTTATTCGACGTTTGGAACAAATGAACAAACAACATCTGTATTTTAACGGTTCGATATCGGGTATTTGTGATGGAAATGTGTGGAAGAAACTCCACACCTGCGGTCAGCAGAATCCATTTAGATCAAATCCTTTCCTCTCCTCTTAACGCGGCGCGCCGTGGGAGCGCAGAGAAGGCAGGTGCGTATCTTTCAGATGCGCCTCTTGAAGCAGTGTAGTTCCCCGGCTAAGGAGGTTAAAGGTCCTCCTGAGTGGAGAAAGTATGTGACAGGCCTCTTGAAGACCTTATTCTTTTGCAGGAGATTTCTTTCACTCACAATTAATGTGGCTTGATGTTCGAAATGATGCTAATTGCAATTAAAGTGCAAAGAGCTGACAGGCTTGCACCACAATAAGATGCGATTCCAAAACTGAAAACTGAACAAAGAAAAGCCTACATTAATACATTCATAATCTGTCACGAATTAATAGACTATTTCTTCATTATATTTGAAAAGTGTGTTTAGATTATGGATGAAGATGGTCTAAAATAATGGTCAAATCTTCGTTGGCTGTGTTGGTTGAGATGCAATGTTTTAAGTCGACTCAATAGTAGGCCTAATGCCATGTTTTTGTAGACTAATAATAGTAATCATTTGGTAATAGGTCTAATAAATGGTGACATTCTATGTAGGCTATAACACTTTGTTAGTCAAAGTGAACATTAGGAGTAGGCCTATAGGTTGTAACCAATTGACTTTTGGAGACTTGCAAATGCATTTCGATTGTGCCTCAAATGAATCAGACAGCAAGCATGCATTAGTTTACCATTTGAGTCCTTTCTAAATATTAAAGGTATAGGCCTAGGCCTACAATAGGAAACACTGAATTAAATAGCACAGGTTTTTTTGGATAAAGTTATTTTCGTTAAGTAAATTGTCTCTAATGGGCTAGAATTTTTGGAAAACAGGGTGATTTTTTTGTTGTTTTCATAAACGAACAAATATCAAAGTTCAAACAAACCCTCGCCCACATTTTTTTGTGCGCAAACGTTATAACTTCGTGACATTTGATGACGCGTGGTCTCTTTACGCACAAGTGTTGGCGCTCTCGCATTGTTCTGAGTGGCCATACCGTATTTAAACATAGTTGTTATCGTTTTGAACATTAATTTAAAAACATGGAAGATCAATCCCGATTAATAGCCTCGGTGCAGGCGGAACAAAGCGGATCCTTGTTCGGGGTGAGTGGCTCGGGGTTAGTAGTCGCCGGGGCCCCAGCGGCTCTCAGCGCGGCGTCAACAAAGCTTTCCAATAAACAAGAGTGCGGCAGGGACTCCACCGGGTCCAGCTTTTTTGTCGCTGGTGTTTGCGTGACAAATGTCTCCACTAAATCTTTTATCTCTTTACCGACGTGTTGGTATTTACGGAAAGGTTTGAAAAGTTGCCCTGCAACGTCTCGTTCATTCCTCTTACAATGGTATTACGTTTGTGTTACACCAAAAATATTCCATGATGCTCCTTGCCAAATGGGTTTACTCATGGTGAACCACAATTCCTGATAATTCAACAATTATATTTTTAGTAAGGCCTATTTGATTGCCATTTTTGGCCAAATAGATTAAATAACATCAATAACCAATAGGCCTACTTGTGATGATGATTAAATTACTAGACAATATTTGCATATAATTACTTTCAAATGACTTTCTGGTGACGCTTGTAATCAATTAATCACAGCACATAACATAAGAGTCCAACTCTCATTTACTTCATGCAGTTTTTATAGAGGTATCCCTCAGTTACAGCCATAACAGCAGCTCGTCTGCTGGAACATTGGTGCAATAGAAAAGTTCAGGGTGGCATTACTATTCCAGCAGCAGAGGTAATATACTGTAAGCTTGCTTATGCTAAAATATAATATAGCCTATCACCCAAACTTAATCAAGCAAGGCTGCATGCCTATAATTCAGGCGGATAGCTGTAATCCATTTCAAGTGTTTCCTGCTGTCCATTTATGCCCAAAAAACTGTTGGGTTGTTTTTTATGAAACAGGTAAGAGACACAGTATCTAATCGAAAGTTTCCAAGCACTTTGAAAGCCGTATGTAGGGACACACAAGAAACTTTTAAATGGCTTTGCAGCTCGACTATGGAAATGTGAACCACAGTTCCACAGAATTTCAATGAGATGTTTTCACCTGCATGTTTGTCCCCACTTTAAGCTCCCGTGATGCCTGTGTTCAGTCTTCACGGCCACTATGAGGATGGAGCCACACAGACAGACATCCAAACACTTTAGCACCAAATCCCACATCACAAAGAATCTCCAAGTAAATACTACATATATATATATATATAATATAATAAATACATAGAGAAAATAACATATTTAGAAAAGATGCATGGGAGTTCATATGGTGTGTTATGATGTGTCATAGAATAAATAATCACAGAGAAGTATCTTTAATTTAAATAATGCTAATGTTTTCATATCTTGAGACAATAACTGGCAGTGTTGTTGTGTGAGACCTTGTGTAAGTGAGGTCGGCCCTTCAGCAGCCATGAGGGACATTAATAAGAATGGGACTTCTTAACCCTTCCTAAGACAATTCCCGGCATCGCCATGCTGTGTGACTCTCTGTGTATTAGATTGCACATTTTTAAACACTTTAGTCCAATAATGCAATGATAATAACTTTGTGTTATTATTACCTACTTTATATGATATTGGCATATATTTGAGATATGATGTAAAGCAAACAAACAACACTACAAACAAAATAACAATAATAATAATAATAATAATACACCCATAACAACATATACAAAATAATCATGGTTTATGATTAATTTAGGAATGAATGACAAAAATTGGAGGTCACTTATGGAATTATATAGAAAACAAACTCTGTTACACAGTGCAGCTATAATAGTCTATATTGTATTGTCTTTATATTGTAGCTATAATAGTCTATATTGTATTGTCTTTATATTGTAGCATTGTCTTTATATTGTAGCTATAATAGTCTATATTGTAATGTCTTTATATTGTAGCTATAATAGTCTATATTGTATTGTCTTTATATTGTAGCTATATTAGTCTATATTGTATTGTCTTTATATTGTAGCTATAACAGTCTATATTGTATTGTCTTTATATTGTAGCTATAATGGTCTATATTGTATGGTCTTTGTATTGTAGCTATAATAGTCTATATTGTATTGTCCTCATCTATATTATAGGCTAGTCCGTATTGCAATGTTTTCATCTATGTTGTACAATAATCATCATTGTATAGTTTTGTTTTATAGTGTACAACTATAGAATAAAACTATACAAATGTGTATTGTATTTTGTATTTATATTGTATTGTTTTAGTCCATGTTGTATAACATCTACAGTATATTGTATTGTTTCATGGTGTACAAATATTGCATTATTTTCATCTAGTGTAGGCTATAATATTGTATTGCTTTCATCTATGTTTCTATGATGTACAATCATCTATATTGTATGGTTTGGAAACAGGTGGAATAATTCAAATGAGTAATATTCATATTTGTCTCATTTGACTGGAATAGACGGCCCATGAGGTGGCCGAGTTCTCTGTGTCTATTGTGTGTGCATGTATTTCTTCATCTATTCTATTGAAATGTGTCTGGTTGCTCCATATTGTCCTAAAACAATAAGTCATGAGTCAAATCATGTGTATGTGTGTGTAATGTAACATAAGCATATACATGCCATGAGTGTTAAAGTAAGGGATTATAAATGTAAACCTGAATGCGAATGAGTAGTCATTCAGACCACTGCTCTTAAAGAGTCATTCATAGGATATAGCTTGCATCTAATTAAACAAAACAAAAAAAACAATGAAACAAAAAAATGTTCAAATAGTAACATGAGTATGTCATTACATTCATTTTAGATTAAAAATGTCATCGTTAAAAGTTCATTTTATTCCTCAGTTTGAGGGACTTATCGGAGCTGACATATGTTACAGATGTTCAGACAATACAGACGGACACAGCTGGGGAAGCACAGCAGGTGTTAATGGTCAAAAAATGCATAAATATATGAGATCATTATACAGACGTATTTTAAAGATGCAGCTGGCATTATGATGAACATTTTCTACCCATGACACATTGTTGTATTCACTTATCCTAATAGGAGTGAGTTCACTTGATACAATGAAGTATTCTTATGATTAGGATTATATTATATTTATATATATAATCCTATCCTAAATATATATGTCCTATATATTATTAATATTACTATTATGAGTAGTAGTAGTAGTAGTAGTGGTAGTGGTAACTTACCTTTATAATTTGGCATTTATTTGATAGCTATTGATAGCTAATTATTTGTATACATATGCACTCATCTGGAAGAATATACATTGGTTGTGGAAGAGATTCATTACATTATTTTTTTCTATATGTTCCAGCCTACAGCTCCCATGATTCATAGCTTCAGCAATGGATTAGAAAGGATGTTGGGAGTTGAAGTAACTACATCTTACTCTATGCTTATTCTCTTTTTTTCTTTTTTGTAATATGTACTCATATTGCCAATCAACTAAAATAAAAGAAACATGACTAAATAAATAATCATAAAACATTCAACTGCAACATTACATTTCTGTCTGTTTGTTTCTGTCTGTTCTGTCTGTTCTGTCTGTTCTGTTGAAATGCCACGGCGGCAGCCTGAAAGCCCTCAGTGTGTGTCTTGTAAATGCAGTGAACACACATAACAAGTCTGTCTGCTACTAATGACTCTGTTGGTTTTGCCTCGTCTTGTTCCAGTGGTTCTTTTTTTCCCTCCTCCGTAAAGGATGCCAGCTCTCTGTGGCTCGCCAGCCCTGAGGATGCTTGATGTCAATCTTGCCTGCGTGATCATAATGCTACCTGCTTTCCTCTACAATGCTGCCCTCTCGCTGCTCCGCCACTTGAAACGCTTGGCTGCCCTCTTCTCTGAAGCCATCAGGAAACTGTGTGCTAAAATGCTGCTGCTCCTGCTGCAGACACTTCCACACACACACACACACACACACACACAAACTCAAAGAGAGAGAGAGAGGCCAAGCGATGCTCACTTCATGGACTTCATGGGACAGGAAGTAAAGTAAAAAAAACACACAAAAAACCACATACATAAACAAGTCCTGAAGTGCATCAGGTGGACTGAACATCTGATATCAGGACATTAACATGAGGGACATGGTAAACATGGTAGATATTAAAAGGGGGAAACAATGTTTATTGGGTTTCATCTAGAGTCATCGTTTATAGTGATGAATGCTTTCAACATGTCGTGTGATTTGGTACAAATGATGAGATTGTAAGCTGACATGCATGTATTAGTAATTTTGCACTTTGTAAAGTAAAACTCCATTTATATTACATACAAACATTGATGAAGAATACGAGATGATGGTTTTGATATGTAACAGCATTTACTAATGCTGAACTACAATATACTGTAGTGCTATATGTATATATGAAGTTTATGTCTAATGTATTTTTCATGCTGGCATTGAAAACCTTCTTTATTTTGGTATCATTTGAATGCAAAATGTTAGATAGCTTAGAATATCATCAATGTCATTTATTTCTTCCTTATTATCAAATGACAAATGACACAACATTTCAGCATCATGTGAGTTTATCTACTGCTCTAAATGAAATATATGTTTATTTCATGTTTTAAATGCAATCAAAGACAATAATGTGATTTTATATTCGACACAACAGAATTACCATTTTTATTCAATTCCAAACAATGAACACTGATAGAACAAGAAACATTTACAGGAACGGTCGATGTTATATACAATGATGTAGTGCAGAATACAGTTTCAGCAGTGTATTACTCTAAGCAGCTTAGAGTTTTAAATGACATAAATAACACAACATTACAACCAATGACACCCACCTGCAGTGTGAAGAAGTCATATGTTATATTTTTTTTAAACCCTGAAAATAATGTATAAAGTAGTGTATAAAGTAATGGCGCATGCCTTATTATATGGCTCAGTAGACAGCTCTCCCTATAATTGTGTTTTTGAACCTATCAGCAACCTGCTAGTGTTCAACTTTAGGATGCAGCACTGAAATGCAGTACAATACAACTATGTGTTCATAATAACATGACCTACTGTTTTCCTTCTGCAGGCATCCTATTCAAACCAGTCTGCCTTCCAACTAATGGAGAAATCAGACTTTGCTATGCAGGTGGAATGGCAAAATCCTAGACATGGATACTTGAGAAATATAGTTTTATTCATTTTGGACAGAAACGTGAAAAAATGCAAGTGAATGTCATCAATCATGTTATTATTTGACATATGAGCCATGAAAATCTACATTGGAACTATTTATATTCTTATTCAATTAATTGTATTATGATATTTCCTAGAGGGCCAGTCAAATATTTCACATACTTTAAGGTAATTATAGCCAATTTTCATAACTTGTTGTCTACGTCGGTTGAATGTATGTGGAGTCTCAACAGTGATTCATACATGTTGAACTACCTTATGCAAACATAGAGAGTTTTCATACAGTTTCGAAGGGATAGCAATCACCACAATGTAACCAGTGAGAGAAAGTCAGTTCATTCACGTCATTGCCTAAAGATTGCTTTTCCAATATCCAGATTGACATGGAAGCAATTGCCAGTTAATCCTTCACTAAACTCTTCAGATGTATCAATCTAAGTGAGAGCCACACATATTTAGTACTAGTTTCATACAGGGTTGATGCCTTACCGGTGGCTTGGACTACAATAACAGTCCTTATCCATGTTATACCCTCCACAGCATACAGTTTAAATCTGGACAAGCTTTAACCTTTCCCACTGGGTCTCTAGTGCTCAAACCTACACACACACTTGTCATTTTAGGATTTATTTATTATCCCAGTGACTTTGATCATTTGTCCCAAATAATCGTAACATATTCCTAAATGCTAATGTTCATTACTAAATAAATAAACTACATCAAACAACCTCAATCCAGGATATTGTTTCATTTTCTAAGGTTTTTGGATGTAGTTCAACGCCGCCGGAAGTCGAGAGACAATAACAGTGAAGTAAACCGAGGTGCAATATGACCTGGCATCTAGGGAATGAGATGGAGTCTTTATTAACAGAGTGGGCCTACGTAGGATCTGGTTTACAAAGCAGGAAGGACTACACGAAACAAACAAACCTGCTAACTGTGACTTATGCATCTAACCTCCTAATTAGAGACACACAGATGCATCACGCAGCACGAGCACTTCGAGGGGCGGTGAGCGGGCGCAGCCAGACAACAGCCTACACACATTCTACATCCTCTTCACACGGGGAAGTTGTGTCGACTTGATTTGGTAACGGCGACGCTAATAAATTGTTCTTGCTCCCCGTCTTCCGGGGATTGGTATTTGATTGGAGGCTGTCTGGATGGCGGCTCATATAGCTGAGCTCAAAGCCCCAGGATGCATCTGCAGTGGTGGCACCTCAAGCACCTGGTGTTCATCTTGTGAAGAAGGTGAGACAATCCGTTTAGTGAAAGGCATAAACACTCAACTCTGGGAACGCGACCGTTGCCGCCGTGGCCCATCCAGCCCACCTGACTGGAGCGGATTGTGGTCGCTATACAAGACAACTCAAGTCCTGAGGCGGAACATTGAGAGAGAGAGAGAGAGAGAGAGGAGAAAACAAGGCAGAATAAGACCATATGACAATTTGCATAAAGAGGCAGAACAACATACATGGAAAATATGAAACTCATTTCAGAACAGAATAGTTTCTAAGAAAAAATATTGCTCATATTGAAATAGACTGCATTTGTTTGTCTTGTCTATGTTCTTCTCATGGACAATTAACAACATAGTGTGTGTGAGTGTGTGTGTGTTTAATTTGGTTTCATTTCATGATTAAAGCCATGAAGAAAATCACACTGCTTAGTTTGACTGATATATATGTTTGTATATATTGTCTGCAAGTCTGTATATCTAGGGTGATGTATATTTTCAAATTAAATTGAATTAGGATGTTTTTTGTAACAAATTATTTTTGATAACTGCAAAGGGAAAAAAATCAAGATACAGATACAGCCAACATTAAATCAGTGTTAGGAGTATGGATCCATACATGTGGTTAATTATATTACTGAGTTATAGCAAATACATGCTAGGTCTATCAACACAGCACAACCATTTCTACAGGTAAACATTGATTCATTTAACCGCAGTGTATGTTTCAGATAATTTGGTTGGTATATCTACAGAATATTAAAGTAAGCAATGCAGCAGCCTAAAGAAAATAAATGTTTGTTGTTGCTGATTTGGGATATTTCATGAGGTAGTTTTAAGACAAGGAAAAAAGTGGTGCAGCCTCCATGTCAACTGATACTGACAACATTATGTATATTTTGTATTTTTAGCTATTTGAATTTGGTGAACTGTTTATGATACAGATAGTCTAGATGGGTTTAACTGAACAAATGAATGCCAAACAATGAGTCCTTACTCTTTTGTCAGGGAGAGACAAAGTAGAGAGCCTTTAACCAATCTGCAAGATACTGCTGTATAAAACAAATCTTTCTTCGATACACCTGTTGTTCACCATCATACTAATACTAATACCTCCATGGTAACATCTTCGTAGCAAATGTGTTTTCTAGATTTTAAAAGACTGAAAATACAGTTGTTTATTTGAGGAAAATAAATTTCTGAATAGCTTGTTATAGATTACCATAATGTGGAGTGTTGTGTGGAGAGACACAAAGTGGATTGTAGTTGTTTAAATGCAGAATATGCATATATGCATATATAATATGCATATGCATATATAGTATGCATATATTGTGTATTTAGTGACACACTTCATTTAAATTAAATTTGAATAATACTTGTTTTGATGTAATCTACTTTAAGCATAAAACAGCAACATTAGGCCTACTGATCATTTCATGCTGTGTGCCATGTTGTTAAACCTTGTGAAAACACTTCCTCTTAAAATAATAAATGAACACAATAAAGGTAAAACAAAGAAAAGATTGCAAATCCTATGACTCCCTCTTGAATACCTATTTCATTTACCTTAATGACTCTTTCTTGGCAGCTTCAATGGCAAGGACATGTATAAAGTTGCTGAGAACAACACTTGTGCACTTCTGTCTAGCCAGACGCTTTGGTGCGTAGTCGTGGTTACATTCAGCAGAGCACAGCGCTCCCCTTGCCTCAACGTGGAGCGAAGTCAAGAACCTTGACGCTCAGCCTGTCTCTATTGAACACACAGCCATGTATACCTGCAGAAGTGCACAGTCAGCGTCGCCCTCCACAACACACAAATAACGCTGCTCGTCTTGTCCGTAGTGCAACAAGTAGAGAGTAACAATGAAGGCTAACTGTTTATACATTCATTCATTTTTCATTAACAGTCATTCTCCCTTCCCTATTCTGGGAGTATAACATTAGAATAGTGTCTGGCTAATGTTAAAAAAAATGCCATTGATACAATATTAGTGGATACAAACTCTTGAGGATTTTGATTATGATTCTTTTCATTCAATTCATTAAGACATCATGAACCATGTGGAATGCATGTGATCAATGATTTGATCATTAAAATTAACATATTGGAAATTACATCCTACATTATGCTATGTATCAAATATCAAATTGATGAAATACTACTTTACACTCTACACTCTTTCAGATTACAATAAGGTTGAACTGAAGTTATATTGGTTTAGTTTTGGAAATCAAATCAAAATATTTTCCTAGCAAATGATGATATTTAGTAATAATATTGTTAAGGTTGTGGCCAGCTCTGGAGTGGCAGTCCTCAGCAGCAGACACTAGACATTGCAGTAAACCCACACTAAATAGAGAACCAGGAGACCTTAATCAGATGTAGCCCGACAGGAAGCCAGGGCGCGAGCAGAGAGAGCACTTTGTCAATGAGCATTCCTCCCACCACCACATAAACCATTTACATGATATGCTCCATGCTTTTATAAAGCGATGAACGGTGAATTTCAACCCTTGCCTGTATTATAATATGTCTCTTAAAACAATGCATTTATTCCTTTGTCAATCAAATCAAAAGTTGACTATTTTAAAGAGAATTAAGACTTAGACTTAGAGAATTAGACGACGGTGTCTTTGGTTTCCAATTCAACAAGATTCAAAGAAGAGGCAACACGGAAGCAAGGGTCTGTCTGCATATGAGTTTAATTATGATATTTTGGATACAAAGCAATCTTACAAACGCAAAGAGGACAGAAGATGGTGAAGCAACGAAGATGGCGTTGTGGTGCTTCTCCTTCCTCTCCAGTTCCACCCACAAGAGCACCACCCCGAGCTGGAGCCCCCCCTGCCCCCTGCTTGGCAATGACTTGTAGCCCACAGAGGAAACTAGAGTTAGTTAGCCCTCCCCATCCCCTATCATCTATCAACCAACAGCCATCCACCCACATGCAAACACACACACACGTGCACGCACACACACGCGCACGCACACACATCCACAAGCATGCACGCACAGACGCGCACACACACACACACACGCACACACATCTGCAAGCATGCATGCACACACACACGCACACACACACACACACACACACACACACACACACACACACACACACACACCCGTGCACACACACACACACACACACACACACACACACACACACACACACACACACACGCGCAGACACACACACACACACACACACACACACACACACACACACTCACACACACACACACACACACACACACACACACAAGCAGACACACACACAAGCAGACACACACAAGCACACACT
>OMKN01043619.1:0-10661 GCA_900302345.1 Melanonus zugmayeri | reverse complement strand
AAGACACTGAAACAGCACACGAGGACAGAGAAAAACAGTATGGTTAGTGGACAGGGAAGACAGGGAAAACCTCTAGTCTAGTCCCTGTCGGCAGCGGGTAGGCTAATGCTGGCTAAACAGGTCGATTTAGCTGTAATAAGAGCTGATTTACACTCCTAGGAGCCAAAAGAGAGGCTAAAGAGGTACGTTTTTAGTCTAGCTTTAAAAATGTCAGCAGAGTCGGCCTCCCTGATTACAGGTGGCAGACTGTTCCAGAGATAGTGCACTGCTTTCCCCTCCTGAGACGCCGGATGGTGGTCCAGAATCTCTTTGAAGCCGTTCGGAAGTCGTTCTCCATGGTCTCGCCGAACTCCTCCCATGTCCGGGTTTTTGCCTCGGTGACCGCCAAAGCCGCAGCACGCTTGTCCCGTCGGTACCTGTCAGCTGCCTCCGGAGTCCCACGGGCCAAAAAGGTCCGGTAGGACTCCTTCTTCAGCCTGACGGCATCCCTCACCGCTGGTGTCCACCAACGGGTTTGGGGATTGCCACCGCGACAGGCACCGACCACCTTGCGGCCACAGCTCCGGTCAGCCGCCGAGACAATGGAGGCACGGAACATGGTCCACTCGGACTCAATGTCCCCCGCCTCCCCCGGGACATGGCTGAAGCTCTCCCGGAGGTGGGAGTTGAAGCTCCTTCTGACTGATTAATAAATGTATTCTTTGATTTTAAAACAGTAGCCTTATTATGTGGTTGTAGCCTTTCTGAAAGCTATTGCATGGTTATATCAATTAATTTTTTGTAATGAAAAAAATTGCCTCCTCACAATTTTCTAACCGCCTCCTCAGTCACTTCATCCTGGCGCCAGGCCGGGCCCCACGTATAGACCCTGTTCAGAGAGACGTCACCGTAGGACAAACACAGGTATCACTCATAACACTAATTATGGGTCTGCTCCTTTTATGTACCAGGGCAGCACGGGTAGCAGATTTATCTTCACTAGGGCTGTTTTCGAAATCGCATACTATACTAGTAGTGCTACTGATTTAGCCAGGTGACGCTAGCGCTAGATTCACGCTCTTCCTTGCAGGCACGCTGCGCGCTGCGCACCCGCCTTTTATAAAAACAAATAAGAACCCTATAGGAACACGTTTGCAGTGCTTGCTGGGACTTGCAGTGCCGCACATCGCAGGCAATAGAGATACTGGCCAAAATTAATGATTGCGTGGGCCAGATAGAATTCAGCCGAGGGCCTGATTTGGCCCCCAGGCCTTGTGTTTGAAACATGTTCCCTAGGCGACCGCCTAGTTTGCCTATGCCCAGAACTGGCCCTGTATGACTGGTTCTAGTGCTTTCCGTGCAAAACAGCAATACAAAATGCTTAACAAGGGAAAAGATACAACAACAAACAAGACATTTGTTTAAAATAAGTTAAAAAATCTCAACCACAGAAATACATTTGAGAGATATAATTAAACAAAGAGGATTACACATTCATTTATTATAATGGAGCTGAACAAAAAAAAATGTTTTGTTCATTTGTTGATAAAATGTGTGTCCTGGGCTCTTCAGGTGGTGTTCTGGGGCGGAGGGGAGGGAAGGGGAGCTAACATTAGCAGATGTAATTACTTCAAGCACCATTAGCAGCACACCAACCTCAACACTCACACAAAACAAAAGCTCTGAATGTGTGTGTCTGTCTAACAAGTAAAAGTGTGCATGTGCTGTAATGGTAATTCTATCCACCAGCGTTTGTGAACCCACTGCCTATTCAAGAGTGTTTGGTTTGTATCGTGCATGTACATGTGTGCATGTTCTTAGATCTGTGTGTGTGTGTATGCAATTTGCAGTGATTAAGCGGTAATGGTGTGGGGGGAGGGGGACCTTGTGTCTTTGTCCCGTGTTGCACTGTGTGTCTAGACCCAACCCAAACAATCATGGCTGCATAGACATAGATATGCACACAGGTAAATGGACTGCATTTATACAGCACTTTTCTAACCAGTGGCCACTCAAAACGCTTTACAATTAGTGCCTCACATTCACACCGAGGGCGGTGTCAACCATGCAAGGCGACAGCCAGCTTGTCAGGAGCAGTTAGGTTTAGGTGTCTTGCTCAGGGACACCTTGACACTTGGCTAGGAGGAGCTGGGGATTGAACCAGCAACCTTCCGGTTGCCAGACAACCCGTTCTACCTCCTGATCCACTGTCGCCCCTATGTGTGTTCATGTTTGCATACAGGCTGTGTGTGTGTTTGTGTGTTCATGTTTGAATACAAGGCTGTGTGTGTGTGTGTGTGTGTGTAGGTAGTGTGCACATCAGTGACCCAGAAATCTCTTCTCATCGTCTCCATGTGAAGAGTGCATCTCAGAACATGATGCCTTTGTCACGCTATATGCATTGCAAAATATAGAATATATAACAGAGGTGTGTGTAACAAACGTGTTGAACATAGGACTGGTAGCCGAATACATCTGTATATGTAAATATATACATCTGTATATGTAATTATATACATCTATATATGTAATTGTATACATCTGTATATGTATAATCATGTCAGATGATGGTGGTGAAGGTTAGGAAGGTGATGTGACTCAGGTGTTTTTAATCTGTCCCGCCTCATCGTTTTAACCATTCAAATATCCATCTCCCCGTCGCCTCTCAGCTCAGAGCAGACTATCAAAAACTCTGATCTAAAACCCATATGCATAAAATAGGACATTGTGATTATTGTTGGCTTTTTATGATGTGTTGATGTAAAGTTTACCTGCTGATGAAATGTGGTTTTCCATCACCTTCTTGCAGTTAACCTTGTGTTATTTGAGACACTTAGCAAGACATCAACAAACTTGTCACAAAATGACCATTTTATTATTTTTAAAATGAGGTCCTGTGAGATTATGGAATCATATTTAGATTTGGATCTAGATATTGCAATGTCAATATTGTTGTTTTAAACATAACATAAAGCGTTCAAAGAAATAGCAGAAAATCACCAGTATGTTCATCAGTCATCTTTATTATTCATTTAGATTCAGTGATCCTCCATCATAACAACAGGTTCATATGAACAACATTAGAAACATAGTGAGGCTCTGTCTTCATATCAACAAATAAATAATTTACAGTTCCGGCCATAGTTGTCAGTGTTGGCCTCATCATTTAAGCAATTAAAAAATAAATATAATAATTAGTATTGGTATACAATTATAACTCAAATATCACTAGAACTGCCATGACAAGCTCGACAACCCCTCAAAAATAATCTTGTACAAAGATATTGAATATTGGCAAATAAAAACCTAATGAGGAATCTACTCTCTTAATCCGTGTTTCTGCGGTGTCGACGGACAAACGTCTGTTAGTCTTAACGGAGCGAAGCCGAGATCAGTCGCAGGTGTGACGGTGCCGAGTCACTTAGCAACCACTTTGCTCTATTACCCATGAGCCACTGGGGGCCTGTTAGTGTATTATGAAGCCATCACGGCCCGTTATGTCTCCCAGCTGCCCCTGATCTCTCACCTCCATCATAATGTAACGGCCGCCGTTTCATTCTGAAGCAGGAGAATTTTGGTTTAATGTGGGCAGCCGCTGTTATTGGAGTTGGTGTGTTTTTAAAATAAATACTTTAATGAATACTACCCCCCCCACCCAAGATCATTTGGGTCATTTATCAACGTTTTCGTATTTTCTGGACAGACTGAAATGTTATGTCATGATTCTGGTTTAGACTAGTTGCACCTGGCTTGATTCTGTTTAGTTAAGCTGGATGCTTCCAGAATCATCATATCTAAACCAGCTCTAACCTAACCTAATACCACTTCACATCTCAATGAAAATAATAACATTAGAAACACACACGGCACAAACTTGAATTGAAAAAAAAGGCAAAGACAAGGCAAAACATAAACATTGCAGTTTTTCATGCCACACGCTACCCAGTGGCTTCGCTGGGTTCCTCTGATGCACAGGACACAGGTAGCCAGAGCAGGTGCTGCCATGTCAGAGCTCCTCAGAGTGTGTGTGGTGATGGCCGGTTTATCCTGTGTGGGAGTCTGGAATCAGCAGACTCGAGCAGTCTTGAAGGAGGCTGGAATCAGGCCTGATTCCAGCCTCCTTCAAGACTGCTCGAGTCAAGCCACTTCTTAAGAAACCTACCCTTGACACCGCTGACTCCTTCCTTTCATTCCTATCTAAAAGCCTGGAACGTGCCAGCTCTAACTGTCCTCCTATCTCTCACAAAACAACCCTCTTGACCCTCATCAGTCAGGCTTCAAGACTGCACACTCCACTGAAACGGCCCTCCACACGGTAATGGAGTCCCTCCGTGCTGCCAGAGCCTCATCCCTCTCATCGGTTCTCATCCTCCTGGACCTGTCTGCTGTGTTCGACACTGAACCACCAGATCCTCCTCTCCACTCTCGCTGAACTTGGCATCGCTGACTGCACTATCCTGGTTCACGTCCTACTTGACAAAACATCAGGTCACATGGAACGGTTCCTTGTCGAAACCCTGTCCTCTCGACACTGGTGTCCCTCAAGGCTCAGTACTAGGACCTCTTCTGTTCTCTCTATATACTAGGACCCTAGGCTCTGTAATCACATCACACGCTTTCTCCTATCACTCCTCCTATCGTTATGCAGACGACGCGCAGCTATTCCTCTCTTTCCCCCCCTCTGACACCCAGATCTCAGAATGTCTAGCAGACATCAGGTGGTCAAACCCTGTGCCCCAGCTTGAACACTCAACTACCTCAGCTGGCACCGCCATCGCTAAGAGGACGCAAAGGTTGGTCAGCTGGTTGGTCACAACTCTTCTCTGTTTTGGCGCCGCAGTGGTGGAACGAGCTCCCTGCCGCCGTCAGGACAGCAGTCGCTCACCAGCTTCCGCAAGAGACTCAAGTTCAGAGTTCACCTAGACTCTGCATAACTTCTAACCTCTGACCCTGCATAACCTCCCTCCTCTACCAACCCCCCTTCCTCTACCAACCACCCTTCTCCCCTATCCCCCTTTAAATAGTACTTAGCATCATGTAGCATCTTACCCTTGCCATCGTTGCTGTATACCAGCAATAGGGAAGCAATTACAAGTGCTCAGAAATGTTTTCTATGGACGTCCTTACTGCACCCACAGGGATGTGTTGTTGTTTCACTTTCTTCTGACAAATGTACTTACTGTAAGTCGCTTTGGATAAAAGCGTCTGCTAAATGGAAATGTAGGTGTGCAGCCTCACCTCAGCCCCAGAGTCTAATCAGTCTGACTCGGGCTCAGGTGAGGCTGCTTAAACCAGACACCAACCACACACACTCGACATACAAACTATACAAACGTTTTAAATTATTTTGCTATTTTTACTGCAGTACGTCTATATTGTGCATCTAAAGGCAGTCTACCAACCTACCAATATTATTGTCATTATATGACTGTAGTTTGTACAGTCACAAATACAGGTCAATAAAAACAACAACTCAAGGCAGCCCAGCTGAAAGCAATCTGGATTCATTCAACTTGGTTCACAGTTCATCTTCAGGCTCAGATAATTTTAGTTTGGATCCCTGGCGCGCGCACACACACACACACACACACACACACACACACTACTGGTTCTCAATTCCGCGGGCAAATAGTTGGATCAACTGGCCCTGGACTCTGTGGAGACACACACACACGGGTCATTAGTAGTGATTAATAAACCATCGTGTTAATGACTGCATCTTCACTGTGGCAGACCTGCTGTGGTATATATACACACACACACACACACACAAATAAACTCCACACACTTTATAACTTTAGCAGTAAACAGGCTGATAAATACTTGTATACGGCACTGTGAAAGATTTTCAATGGTCTACTAAAGTTACAAAACGGAAATATGCACGGAGCGTATCCTTCCGTTAACCTAACCTGATCTCATCTGAAAATACCTTCCAACTCGGCACATAACTTTCAATTTTGCTGTAGCCTCATTTTTATTTCTAGCCCTTAAAGGTTCTGTGGGTAAGATTTAAGAGTTGTAAAGAGAGAGCAGAAAAAAGCATAAGAGAGCAAGATTTAGAAAATAAACAAAAAAATGAGAACTGAGAGAACTGTTTCATTGCCGCACCTGTGATTGACAGGCAAGATGGACTCCTCAAACCAATCAGGGAAGAGATGCCCTGATTGTTTAGAAATTAGCGGGAGTGGTCTGAGATCTAAATTGCCTCAGAGAGAGGCAGGTGCAGTCAACTTGAAACAGATATTCTCACAGTGCACTCACTAACAGCTGACGGATGACTATGACATTTCTAACAAATTATAGCTTTTAAATCTTACCTACAGCACCTTTGCCAGGGCTAGGGGTTTGATAATCACCCGCAAATAAGAATATATGCAAGTGTATATATATTGTCATTTGTATTGTAAGGCGCTTTGGATAAAAGTCCACCATATAGCATATAGTAGTCTAGTAGTTAGGGTGTTCTGGGTTCAAACCCCCATGTCTATAATCTATCTAGGGAGAGAAAGACGACCTGATCCCCCACCAATGATGTCTATCTAAAAAGATTAAGTGTACGTTAGCACCTGCTAAATGACTACATGATAATAAAAGGGTCAGTTATTGTAAGTAAATCAAAGTCAATTGAATATTTCGCACAAATACTGACTACAAACTACTACTACTAAACTAGCTTTTCCATGTACTGCCAATTTTAAGCTAATTTCTGTACAAAACCTTTTATTCTCTCCTTCTTCCTCTCTCTCTGTCTCTCTTCCTGCAGAGCGTTTGCTATTCATTACTGAGACTGGGGCCCGGCCGACGCATTCCAGAAGCGATTAGCCGAGGGGCCGGTGTATTGAAGGGGATGGACTTCTGTTTTAATGAAAGGGGAGTAGCCCTTTAACACTGGGAGGCTATTAAATTAGCAATGTTATAGCAGCATGGCTCATTGACAAAGTACAATGGGGCGTGAAATAAAGTATGTGCCAAGTGACGCTGGGAAACGAACAGTGTAAGTTGTGCGTGTGCACAAGCCTAGCAGAACAGACCATAATACTCTACGGTTTGTGGGAGCTGAACTGCTGGCTTATAATTGGTTGAGATGGTTTGGTTTAAGATTTCGAAATGCAGGTACCTGAATTTAAATGCGTTGAATAGGTGGAAGAACTAGACGTTTATTCCATACATGACACTTTTTCTATTACGACAATTTACGACTATTTAGTCGACTTTGATCCAAACGACTTGGAGTGAATCGTTTTAGATGCATGTCATTAATGAACAGGTAGGGGTAGGCTGTGGACATTGGGGATCGAACCCAGAACCTTTCGGCTGGGAGAACACCCTTACCACTCGGTTTATGTTTCACACTAACTCACTATCGAATGCCAATAATGTATTCCAGTGTTTTTCCACTATCAAAGGCTAAACTCGTTTTTGAAATGGATTGCAGCGGCTTTAATTGTTTGAATAAATACGCGGCACAAATAGGATCAACTCCATTTTTCATTGTAATGTTCTTGAATCGAACCGAACATTATTGTTTTTTCAGTTAATCATTTTAAAACAATTAAAATTACATTGTGAATGAAAGTTGGCTATGTTCTCTAGAATTGCGTATATCACAGCGATACGATACTTGCATGTGACCTGGCATTTCCAATTTCTGCTTCTCTAATTGATACATCCTTTTGCAGAACGGTATCTCTTCATTATCTCAAATAATCTCATGTGCAAAAGGACATTTACAAAAGCATGGAGAGCTATCAAACAACTTGACCAGGAAACCAATACAATCACAGTACAAACAGCTTGGTACTGTGGACTGTATTGTGTGTGTGTATTTTTGGGAATGTAAACAAAATATAACTGAAAGTTGATCCCCATTAACACTGAGATCCCCTAACAGCTCATCAGAAACATCAAGTCATTATCTGTCTGTTTTACTTGGAAATGCTAGGATGTTGTCACTATCTTTAACAAGTACAAATAATCCAACTCATTCTCCTTTGCAGATCGACTGAACCACATTTATCGTAAATGTAACAATAATAATTGATCACTCTCTCATTTACATTCAAGGTTGAACGTTGACTGAACGCTGTTGCTGTCAAACACTTTATGCATTTACGTTCCAAAACGTAAGGTCATCTCATAATGTCCCACATGTCCCCCTGTGCGCCTGTGAGCGGGTACCTGACTTGTATGGCGGCGTGCGGGAGAATCTCGCCATCGCACGTCCAGCTGCTCTGGGCTCTGATGTCATCGCTGGCACGGCAGATATGACGAAAAGTATTCGTCTTCATCCTCTTCTCCGTTTCGCTCTCACTCAGGTCCTCGGTCGAGATGGAGACTTCCTGATTCTTGGGCTGGAAGCGAAACTTTCTCACTCGGTGGACCTCTACGAAGGGGTGGTCGAACTGAGGGGAGATGAGTGAGAGAGTGAGAGAGAGCTTTCTAACCCCACAGACCACCTAACCCTGACCCAACCAGACCCCACAGGGGATCCATACCAACAGAAACACCACCAGATAAAACCAAATTATAAGATGTGGATTCTTTCCACATTGGAAAGAATCCACCCAAAACTAAATTGTTACTTGGCCCTAAACAGAGAATATCCTTCACAGAATACCTGACCACCGTGACCAAAACTAAGAAGATCCCTGAGCAGGTACAGGCTCAGTGAGCATCACCTGGGATCATAGACAGACCTGGCTGCCAAGAGAAGACCGGCCATGCATCCACCGCACGGACAACTAGTTGGAAACAGAGCTGCACTTCTTTACGCTCCTGCACACTATACGAAGACATCAGGAACACTTACACAGACCTGCAAGGATTTAAAAAAACCCAGATAGGAACACAATGCCATATCTGTTGAGAGAAATACAGGATTGTGCAATCACAGCAGCACGTTTTGTCACCTGTTAATGTGATGAGAGGGCATCCATCGCATCACAAACACTGTCAAACTAACTACAGCTAAAAGACATCTCTACCTGTTCACTGTATTACTGTACTGACAGTATTATACTGTCATGTGTATCAGAAGTTACTATTGCACTACTGCACACTACATTGCACATACAACCTGCATAACAACTTTATCTGTATATATTGTATTATTTTATATTTTATTTATTTATATTTTATTTTACCTTTTCATAGTATTTTAGATTTGTACCTTTGTATACCTCTGTTATATTGTGCATCTACATCAATAATACCTACAGAGACAGGGAAAGACAGTTCCAGACAATAGTCTGATTCACTCACTCACCATTACCTCATGTTTTGCACTGGACTTGTATTGATAATTGATATTTCACTTTTATTACTTTGTTGTTTTTCCATTTGTTTCATTGTTAAACTGTTTTGGCAATCTAAATGTTCTTTTTCCATGCCAATAAAGCTCTTTTGAATTAAATTGAGAAAGAGAGAGCGAGAGAAAGGGAGAAAGAGAGAGATGAATAGGATGGAGAGAGAGGGAGAGTAGGGAGGGAAGGAAGGGAGAGATGAGTAGGATGTAGAGTTTCAGAATATTCATTAAATGTCCGTTATTGCCAACATGGCGTATCACAAACTGAACTGCTTTAGATATACGGACTGCATTGCATGACCGCTGCTTTGAGAGAGAGAGAGAGATTTGATTGAGGCTGAACTTGTCAACATCATTCATGGCATTGTAGTAATTATAATCCACTCGTATTCGAGCCTTAACCAGTCTCATGAAGATAGGTTCCGCATTGTAGTCCAGTGACTGTTCGATTTTATTCCTCCGACTTACATGAATAGCCATTTTGGCCTTCCCCAAAATAAAGTTCAACAGCTGGCACTTGTATTTTGATTGTTGTGTATATTTGTAACTGTGGTGTGGAGGGGGGCGTGGCTCGGCATCGGGAGGTAAAACAGGGGGGCGGGGCGGCTATCCCGGACCGAACGCAGCTGTGGGACATTAGGATTAGGAGATTATTTAGCTTCTGATCTTTCCTTTGTCCCACAGTGAGGCCGGTTCCCGACACATGCTCCCGGACAAACGACTCCAGAATATCCGACCCCGAGACCGAGAGATTCCCCGCACCAGCGGTTGTTTGTTTAGCTGCGTGGCGGCGGTGGTTTTGTTGTAAAGTATTTTCCTTTTCTCCTGAAGTGATTTCCCTGTTCTGTGGAACGGGCCTGGGTGGCTCGGACGGCTAAGGGTGGTACAAATAAACTCTCCGTCCTGGGAAACCTTGACTCTCGTCTGTTCATTCAACCCTGCTCGTGGCAAGACTGCTACAACTGGCGCCTGAACACACAGCAGAACGGTCCCCCCCCATGGTGAGGGTCCGGAGCAGACGCCGGTGCCCCTCCGGCGCGAGGCCGAACCGGTCCAGGAGGGCCTCCCGGATGACGTTGTACCTCGTCGCTGCCGGGAGGTCGTACGCGACTTTCAGGGCGTCGCCAGCGAGGAGCGGTATGAGCCGGAGCCCCCAATGAAGAATTCAGTGTCCTTCACTGTCCTTTTTCAACAAGCTATTTTGTTTTGCAAGCGAATATTGTCAAACTAAAATCACTGCGGTGCACTTCTATCTAAACCTTCATTAACCTTTTAATTAACCTAATTAGGCCTAGGCTGCGTTTCCCGATACCGGCATACCTTGAGTTTTCGCGATGTCCGTCACCGATTGGCTACGCGGCAGGAAACGTTTTGT
>OMKN01043616.1:8547-27624 GCA_900302345.1 Melanonus zugmayeri | reverse complement strand
CGATTCCTTTTGAGAAAGGAAGTTGTGGAATCCGTCTGTGGAGAGAAAAGACCGATTGCTCCCTATTTACCGGCAGATTCTGTGGCCGTACGCAAGAAACCCTTCAAACATGAATGTTGTCGGGGCGCCCATGGGTGCCTCTCAACCATAGCTTCCGTGTACTGTGACTAAATGAGTACTCGGGTCTCTCCTAAATGCGTGGCCGCCACAAAAGTGTAAGTTACCTTATACCTGGGTGTGTTTCTGGGGCCCCTCTTAGGAGACCAGCCCGGCGCGGACGTGGGGCCACTCATCTCTCCCCAGGCCAAGGAGAGAGTCAACAATCTGGTCCAGAGCGGCGTGGACGAGGGAGCCTCCTTGCTGCTGGATGGCAGGAATGTCCACGTCAAGGGCTACGAAAACGGCAATTTTGTGGGACCTACCATTATCGGAAATGTCACCGTACGTATGGGTTTGTTGTCCCTGGCACATAAATACATGAAACGTGTGTGTGTGCCATCACAATACCATATCACACACAACCCCAAAGCCCAAAGTACAGTATGTTGTTGTCTACTGTCTCACAGCCACAGATGAAGTGCTACACAGAGGAGATCTTTGGGCCCGTGTTGGTCGTCCTGGAGGCGGACTCTCTGGACGACGCCATCAGCGTGGTCAACAACAACCCCTACGGCAACGGCACGGCCATCTTCACCACGAACGGTGCCACGGCGCGCAAATACACTCACGAGGTGGACGTAGGCCAGGTGAGCATCTATAGCCTCTGGTTGTGCGTGTGAAGGAGAAAGGAGACATTCACAGACGCCTGTCATGTCTATGCAGCATCTGTCAAACGCAAATTACATCACACTTTAGTTAAAACATATACACACACACACACAGACACACACACATCATAATAATGCCATTATTATGTTCTCCAGCAGGTATAGCAATGTTTGCAGAATGAAAATATACACACGGGCACCCCTGCCCTTCACTTTCCCTCCCCATTGAGGCTGCAAATAGCGTGAACAAATATGTGGTTTTTCAACCAAAACACGGGAGACATGGAAACATGTCTTGATGGGATTAGTGGAGGGTAAAAAAAATCTTGTATTAATATCGAAAAAAGGGATTCCTCTGAGTTGAACATTCAAGCGTAAATATGGACACTTTCCCTGTGTTTGTTTGGTTGTGGGCCCATGTTCTGCGCTGTATTTGCTGTTCACATGTCGGGGAATGCTGCGCCGGCCATGTGCAGCGCTCCCCTCGAAAACCTCGAGGCAACAAACAGCTCCTCTTCTGTGTTTTTTTTGTTCCCCGACTAGATCCCGGCCAGAAAAGCCCTCCCTGTCCCGTGTCTTCTCCATCGCCGCAGTTTCTTAAAACATTATTTAAAAAAACCCAAATGTTGCATTTATAGTTTCTGCTTTCATAAATGAGTGCTTACGAAGCCCTCAGAGGTACAGACTGGAACCGCAAGGATGATGGCGCATCTCTTATTACCTGTAATCAACGCATCTGTTGACGTGCTGTTTTATAACGCTTACTCAATGGGATTGTTTGACCAGGTTGGAGTGAACGTTCCCATCCCCGTTCCTCTGCCCATGTTCTCCTTCACTGGGTCAAGAGGATCCTTCCGAGGGGACACCAACTTCTATGGGAAACAAGTGAGTGTCTATTCCTAGAAGTCCCCCTTTAATCCCTACAGATTTAGTATAATTACTGGTATGTTTTTTACAATGCATGGTAGAGATTGGTCTATAATATAATGTAAGAAAAGGTATTGAAGGCTAAATACACAATATATGCATATGTTCATGTAAAGAGGAAACTAAAAATAAGAGTGCAGCTGTTTAATTCAAATGCTTCACCTTTCCTCCCCACAGGGCATTAATTTTTACACACAAATCAAAACTATTACTTCGCAGTGGAAGGCTGAAGATGCGACATTAAAGAGTCCTGCAGTTACCATGCCAACAATGGGGCGATAAATGGCTAGCACGAAGCCTGTCTGGCGTCTGTGAAAACTACCAATCAGTCCAAATAACCCAGAGCTCCTCTGTTATCTCACACAGTACAAGAATATCATGAATTTATGCTGAAGACACAATATTAAAGCAATCGCTCTTAATGATGAATTAAAAAAACATGAATATATTACTCATTACTTTCCTTCTATGAAGATTTTCTACTAATTGTGCACTTGCACTTTCTCATCTCTATACAAGATACTAATAATAGAATGATCCCCCTCTGTTCTATGAAGCCACGCCCAAAGTGTATGAAAAAAAGAGAATTTCATTAAAAAAGTTGACCAAAAATGTGGTTGTGTGGTCAAATAAATGTTCATTTACACCTTGTTTAGGATATGTCTTTATTATTATCAACGCAATGTATCATCACCCACTCAAACACACACACATAACATTGTGGGACAGTGACCTACAGCACCAGACGGTAGTGTGACCAGGGTAAGCCAGGCCCAGCCCAAGGTCACGTCATGTGGATGTCAGGCAAGCTGTTGGGGTTGGAGGGCAGAGTGGACACGGGCATCTGGGTCATGAAGGTCATCTGGGAAATGGCCTCTGTGGTCCTACAAGAAGATGGTCACCATTTTGTAACATCTCGAAATGCTTTATGGGGCCGTACACGCAATGCGGTACCAGTAAAATCAGCACAGCGCTTTGTAATTACAAGCATCGAATACAACCGTCGGGATTCTCATGCATTCCTCCGATGCCTTACCCTGCGGCTGCAGCGCTGTCCATCGGACTCTTCTCGACGGACGCTGACAAAGGCGTAGCTCGGTTGGGTTTCCTGTAGCGCAGAAAGCATAGAGTCGAGCGATGAGCCGCGTGGAGGCTAATGACGCCGTGTTGCACAGCCTACGCAATGCGTCGGACCACACCGGTCTACGAACACCCAAGCTGGCCTTGTAGCCGGGTTACTCCGGGGCGACGGACCCAGATCCTCCAAATTGATCCCGCAATCGAACGACGAGGTGCCAGCCCGCTGCTAACATGAATATAAATCTGTGCCCACCGCACGCCATACGTTAAGATCTCCTGCACTGTCTTTGGAAAATCATGTTACCAGCTGCTCTGGCCAGACCACAAGTGTTCAAAGAACAAAATAAACTGCCAGTGCACATGAAGTGGGGCCAATAGGCACAGGCTTAAATCGACACGACCAGATGTTTGTTTCCAAGTACACGACTCTGCGGCCGGGCCTATTTTTACTATTGTGCCCAGACTCTTTCTTAATTCTTTTTAAGCAGCTGGACGGAAAAGAAAATTGGTCGAAGCCTAACTGATGTTTTATGGTATCCTCTTCTTCTGAGAAAATATCTGTTGAAAACATTAAAACAAGGGAGGAGTCACACACGGAGGTTCAGACTGCACTGCTGCATGTATGGTGTCACCGGCTTTTCATCTTAGCAGACACTGGCTGCAGTTTCTGTTTGTTTTTTTCTGACATGTAACACCAAATGGAGGCTATTATCTCAGCAAGCCATTGAAACAGAGAGGGAGAGTGCTTATTAGTGACCACGGTGTCTTGATGTCTAAGTTGTTAACTCACAGAGCGTTGGACAGAGCGTTGGACGGGGAGTTTACCTTGTTTTTTGCCCATTCATTCTGGCAAAGAGCAGCCGAAGGACTTTCTCCTTCTGCTCCCACGTGAGGTCTGCGATGTCCACTTGGTTGCTCTGTACCTGAGTCCTTCAATCCAGGGAGAGAATATAACGAATGTGTCATTTATTTGAATGGAATTAATAAAGGAATATGTTGGATGTCTATTAAATGTGTCTGAGGTTTACTGGAGCTCACATTAATGAGCCAATAAAGTGGAAACAGACACGCCCACTACACTAGGTGGTTGGAGGAGCACGGTCATACCACTTCTGAGCCTCTTCCATGTCTGAGTAGACACAATTGGTGCTGTTGGGGTTTTTCTGGAAGGTGCGGATGAGGGGGTACTGTTGCTTCCCTGCCCTGGCGTCGCTCATCCTGACGTGGAAGGCCTTCGCGGCCTGCTCCTTGTACACCAGCCTGCTGGCCTGGATCTCCTGCTTCACCTGGAACAGCGCCGCATGGAAGAACCGCTCCACCTCCGTGCGCTGCTCCACCACACTGCCGGCCAGCCGCTTGATGCGGGCGATCTCCCTCTCCCGCGCGGACAACAGGTTCTGGAGCATCCGCAGGTTCTCCTGGCCGGCCCGGCTGCTGATCAGCGCCTTCTCGTGGACCTGCCTCTTCTCCTGCTCAAACTCCCCCACCAGCAGCTCCAGGGCCTGCTCCAAGGAGCCCAGCTTGGTCTTGAGGTCGGATATCTCCTCCCTGTAGGCTTTCATCTGGGCAGTGTTCTGCTTGATCATCAGTTCATCGGTGCCCTGGGAGAAGGTACAAGAGATCATGGTGTAGAGAGGTCAAGGGTCGACAGGTCTGAGGGTCATCGGATTCGTTTTACACAGGGAGATGCTCATCTTCAGGATGCTCATGCATCATGAACCCACCCCGCAGATTATCAAATTATGGTATTAAGGGATCGTCTGAGTAGGCGGAAAAGGGTTCATATAAGACATAAATCCTTCCTGGATTCACTGTGATTATCAGGGGTAGGATTAAGGTGGTCAATATTTGTTTATCTTTGTGAATCAGTGCCGGAAAACAGTGAGGGGGGATTGCCACTAAGTCAGAGTCCACATGCCAGTGGAAACTCACCAGAACCACCAACCACTGAGAGGGTTGGCAAGCAGGAGAGGAGGTGAGGGGAAAGGAGGACCACAAGAAAAATACACAGGTCAGCAAGTAAACAACACAGGGGAAATATCACCAGAAATATGTCCGATGAGCAATAATTGAAAAAAAAGCCTTTTTGGATACAAACGGTCTCTGTCCGAGGACAGCCAACGCATAATTTAATTCTAACATTTGCTTCTTTCTACCTTAACGTTCACACATACTTTGTCCATTGTGATGGAGGCGTTCTCCTCAGCCAGTGACGCCGCCATTTTCTTCAGGTTCTCTGCCTCCTTCATGTGGAGGTTCAAGGCCTCATTTAAACGGACGTTCTCTTTGAACACAGAGCGTGTGGCGTCGTCCAGTTTCCTATATAGTGTGAGTGGATCATCTGTGAGACACCACATCTTATAATTGCGGTAAATTGCTTATTCAGTCCCAAATACACCCTTATTACACCTGTTTTTTCACATTCATTGTAAGTAAGTCCAAGTATTTCCTAAAATCTGCCCAGACTGTCCAGGTCTGACAGTAGAATACCATAAATATCATGAAACCTAATCATATTGTCCACATTGGACAATGAAAATAAATACACAATGGAAATAAGATCAAGACACCTGAAAGTTAAATAAAAATAAAAATTGAGTTTTAAATTAGAGTGATTTTGCTGTATCTCAGTGATCACCAAGTAATCTGTTTGGCTTTAAAAGACAAAGTGTTCAAATTGTAAGTCTGTTTCTTCCACTGAAGGCTAAAATGATCAAGACCACACTGGGATCATCATGTTGATATTTGATGGACTTGGGGGGCGGAATAACTATATATGGAAGAGGTCAAGTATAGTTTCCTTCAAACTAATAAACAGAGGAACTCCGCATATGCCGGACATAGACTTCTACACCCGTCCAGGATGTGATGGTTTTCTTTGCTGATGTAGGCTTAAATATCTTTAACATGGCAAGTGTGGTAACATAATACTAGCCTGTTTATTTTGAGGAACTTTTTTTTGTCAAAATGCTATAATGATTCACTTCATTCAAGCTGGGACGAGTCAGGATACTCACACAATGGCTTCATCGTGAGCGCTCTCTGCCAACTGGGCTAATCTCTGTTCAGCCTCCTTCTCAAGGCGGACCTGCAGGGCAACACACAGTCAGCTTAGTAAGGACAAATACACACGATCTGTGCTTTGTTATCAGTAATAATCGCTCATCATCTATATCAGCCTTTTCTGTCATGAGTCATATGACTTGATTGTATGAATTATGAATATACTTATGAAGATACCTTTTCAGTGAAGAACTTGGTCTCCACTCTGCCCAGGTTTTCCATGTGATTTTTCTCAGCTAGATACATGCTTTCTTTAATCTGGTGAACACAGAGATGATGATGGTTACATGGTAAACACACCATAAAGAAACCAATAAAGTGATTCACGCCCCACAGCCTGCAGGTCCTTACATTACTGAGCTCCAGCTCCATCTGGGCTTTCCTCTTATGAAACTCTTTGATGTTCTTCAGCTCCACTTGGATCATGTCAAAGTCATTGGATCTCTTCTTGAATCTGTCCTCCAGCTCATTGATTCGAAGTGTATACTTTCCAACCTGTCACCAACAAGGGTATGATTTAATAATATTAAAGAAATCAATCATAAAACGTTCTGCCCATGTTAATGCATAAAGTGTGTACCTCTTTCAGTACCCAACTCGACAAAGGAAAAAAAGGCTGTTAGTTACAAGTTGAAGGATCGTACGGATGACTCTGCCAAGAGATTGCCACAGCTTCCAGGAAGAGAGAACTACCACTTGTAACATCTGGGAAGAAAGTCTTGTCTAAAAGTTCACATGGACCACATCCAACTGCAGCCCGACCTGAGGAGTGATCAGTCAAGCTAAATGCCTGAACTGCTACTGTGGATACACCAGCCAGAGTGAAAAATGCGACAAAGAGACCAAAGTCATGAGTGACTAGCAAAACATACACCCACAGCCATGTATATGATGACAAAATGAGAGGGTATCGACTATCTGATTGCTAGTTTCGGCCCAATTGTTATTCTTCAGATAACTCCATATGTTCGGCAGGATATGGAGGCAGGCTTGGTTCTTCAGGATATAGAGGCAGGCTTGGTTCTTCAGGATATAGAGGCAGACTGGGTTCTTCAGGATATAGAGGCAGGCTTGGTTCTTCAGGATATAGAGGCAGGCTTGGTTCTTCAGGATATAGAGGCAGGCTTGGTTCTTCAGGATATAGAGGCAGGCTTGGTTCTTCAGGATATAGAGGCAGGCTTGGTTCTTCAGGATATGGAGGCAGGCTTGGTTCTTCAGGATATAGAGGCATGCTTGGTTCTTCAGGATATAGAGGCAGGCTTGGTTCTTCAGGATATAGAGGCAGGCTTGGTTCTTCAGGATATAGAGGCAGGCTTGGTTCTTCAGGATATAGAGGCAGGCTTGGTTCTTCAGGATATGGAGGCAGGCTTGGTTCTTCAGGATATGGAAGCAGGCGTGGTTCGCAGAAGCTGCTAGTTTTGCGAATGCTTCTGATCTATCCAATGGTCAGTGTGTTTCCAAAATATACCCATTACTTCAATAGCGAGAAACAGTAAAGTCTCTTGCATAACGCTTCATTTGGAAAACTCCTAAGTATAATGTCATTATTTGACTAATTGGACTCCTCTCACCACAATGCTGTGAGGTCTTTTTCAAGTAGACAAAACCCAGAACCCAGTGCTTTTGTACTTTCTATTAGCCAAGTCCATGTGAGATTAACCATTTTATCACAATAAGAAATGTGCAGCAGGGGAATACTTTAAGTTGGGTCTCAAAAGCGGACCACAATGTTTTCTATTTTTTTGTTTTGCTGGTTTTGTTCAACACAAGTGTATGTGACAGCTCCCTTGCAGGTCTAAAATAGAGATGATTTGAACTGGTCCAGACCCGGCCTCTTCTTTGTTCCTCAAAAGTGCTTTGGATTGTTTTATTTTACCAGCGTGAAGTAAAAGTAAGAGAAGATGGAAAACAGCTGTAGGCAAGAGTTGATAACCATACCGCTATTTTGTTTAGTTAGCAAAATATATATTCGAGAAATTTGACCTATAGGCTCGCGGTGTTCTTTTGAGACCAAGCATCTTAAAATGTTGTCTTTCCACTGGGAAACATTAAAATATGCTCAGACCATGGATCCGAAATAAAGGATAGAAGAAAGGATTGATTACTTTGTTTATGACTGGTGGCATGTGGCGGCATGGAGGATGGATTTTCTTCTAACATAATCTACATCTACATAATTACGTAGACCACAACTTTTTAAAAGAACCACATTTCTAAGATGCTATAGGTTTAAATGTACATTTGTTGTAGTAAAAGCTGCAGGGCCCCAAAGGAACCGGGCAGTTGGGAGTTTTTTCCTATAAACTCAGATATAAGTGTTGTTGTTGGTGTGTTGTGTTGTTGGTGTGTTGTGTTGCTACTGTCCCTATGTCTAAACACCAGTGGCAGAGCCGGGCAATTTTGGACACAATGGGGTGTCCAAAATGACCAGTGGTCATTTTGGGGTGGCACATAAATCATTATATGAACATAAAAACACGTCAAACTAGAAAATAAGGGGCTATTTTCGGCACCTAAAACACATAACTCTACATTACTTGGAATTCAGGCAGTGGTGGAATAGATCAAATAATATTCATTGTATCAAAAAAATCTTATTCCTGCAGGTAAAGTAACAAAGAAGCCAGTGAAAACATTAGTGAAGCACTAAAACTTTAGTGAAATTAGTGACGGTGCTTGGGGGGGCAATGGGGTGGCCAGGATTCAGCGTGAGGTGGCCACGGCCACCCCCAGCCACCCCTGGCTCCGCCACTGCTAAACACACAGGAGGCCTACCAGACTCTCACGCTCTTCGCGTGCACGCGCCTTTTGACCTTTGAGTTGCTCCTCCAAACTCCTAATCTGTGAAAGGGACCACAAGATGGAGTTACCGGACAGTTCAACCCAAAAAGCGCTCATTTTAGTCTACTTAACAATCCGAGACGAACTACTTTAAGGGTTACAACCTTTTCATCCGTCTCGGTGTCTTTCGTCCTCAAAAGGCTAATGATGTCAATCATGTCCTTCTCCGCGCGGTACTGTTGATTGGTGACATTTTCGTTGACTCGCGCCAGCCTGCGCGCGGCCTCGCGGTACTGCACGCGCGACCGTTCGGTGACGTCGAGCCGGAGCTCCCACAGGGCGGCGTTGCCCTTCGCCCGCTCCATGTCCGACTCTTTGTCCGCTTTGGGCTCATGTTTGCTCTCCGTCTTTGCTTTGCTGAGGGAAATTATTGACCATCAATTATACAAAAAAATTATAATTAAAAATATATATTTAAAAAACAACAACAAAACAAACAAAATTATAAAATTATATATATATATTCTTAACTGTTATTTACTTACCCGCCTTTTCCTTTCTTCCCCTTTGCAGGCTTTTTCTTCGGCATCACTGCGGTTAATTACCAGGTGAGGACAAGCAGTAAACACTGTTTAGCTGGTTAACTACTGTTTAGCTGGTTAACTACTGTTCAGGTGAACCCCGCTAACTAGCAGGAGCTCTGGCGCGTGCGGGGGGATTTTGTTTAGAGTGCTGTTGCTATGGAAACACGGACAATACAACAGCCTCGCTGGTGTAACTTACTGACGGCTCACAGCTACAGCTTTTCTACTGCACCTTTAGTAGGAGTAGTAGTAGTAGGACAGCCTAGTAGTAGTAGTAGTATTAGTAGTTGTAGTAGTAATAGTAGTAGTATAGTAGTAGTAGTAGTAGGATAGCCTAATAGTAGTAGTAGTATAGGAGTAGTAGTAGGATAGCCTAGTAGTAGTAGTAATAATAGTAGTAGTAGTAGGATAGCCTAGTAGTAGTAGTATAGGAGTAGTATAGTAGTAGTAGGATAGTCTAGTAGTAGTAGTATAGTAATAGGATAGCCTAGTAGTAGTAGTAATAATCGTAGTAGTAGTAATAGTAGGATAGCCCAGTAGTAGTAGTATAGTAGTAGGATAGCCTAGTAGTAGCATTAATAATAGTAATAGTAGTAGGATAGCCTAGTAGTAGTATAGTAGTAGTAGTAGTAGGAGGATAGCCTATTAGTAGTAGTATAGGAGTAGTATAGTAGTAGTAGTAGGATAGCCTAGTAGTAGTAGTAGTAGTATAGTAGTAGTAGTAGTAGGATAGCCTATTAGTAGTAGTAATAGTAGAAGTAGGATAACCTAGTAGTAGTAGTATAATAGTAGTATAGTAGTAGTAGTAGTAGGATAGCCTAGTAGTAGTAGTAGTATAGTAGTAGTAGTAGTAGGATAGCCTAGTAGTAGTAGTATAGTAGTAGTAGTAGGATAGCCTAGTAGTAGTAGTAATAGTAGAAGTAGGATAACCTAGTAGTAGTAGTATAATAGTAGTATAGTAGTATAGTAGTAGTAGGATAGCCTATTAGTAGTAGTAATAATAGTAGTAGAAGTAGGATAGCCTAGTAGTAGTAGTATAGTAGTAGTAGTAGTATACTGCTACAAATAGTGTCACTGTACCAGTACAAATCAAAATGAAGACGAAATGAAATGCAAATATTAACTGTACAATATAACCAATGAAGAAACAGAGTAATATGTATTATTGTGTGTTATAATGTGAGATAACACACACACACACACCACTACAACATAGTGTCTCCACATGAGACGTGTGTTATAATGTTAGATAACACACACACACACACACCACTAAAACATAGTGTCTCCACATGAGACGTGTGTTATAATGTTAGATAAGACACACACACACACACACACACACCACTAAAACATAGTGTCTCCACATGAGACGTGTGTTATAATGTTAGATAACACACACACACACACACACACACACACACCACTAAAACATAGTGTCTCCACATGAGACGTGTGTTATAATGTTAGATAACACACACACACACACACACACCACTAAAATATAGTGTCTCCACACATGTGTTATAATGTGAGATAACACACTCACACACACACCACTAAAACATAGTGTCTCCACACATGTGTTATAATGTGAGATAACACACTCACACACACACCACTACAACATGGAAATATGATCACTTGGGATCTGGATCCTGACGGCTGACTCCACCGTGTAATTATGGTTTTTACGTGTTTGGCTCTATCAAACAAGATGTGTTTGCACGTGATCTCCTCCCACGAGATGACATGAGATAAATCTTTCTTGTCAGCAGTATGTGTTTGTTTGGTCCTGAAAAGAGCTGGGAGCCTCTCAAATCCTTTTTCCATGATGTAGGATCTCTTTTTTTTCATTATCACATAACTGAGGCCCATTTAGCAAAGCTGCTAAAATCAGATCCATTTTTTACTCCAAAAGAAACAATGTTTAGTTAGCGTAGGTCGTCATTTCCTCTCGGCCCTGTGTCATTTGGTTCAGTTTACTGGAGAGCTTACAAAAAGGAGATCTCAAAATGTTAGGGTGAGGGTACCGTAAAGACATCATATAGACGTAGGCTGCGCTGGCATGCGCGGAGTTTGAAGACTAAATTTAAAGGTAATTGCTGTGACAGCAAGAAGAGAAAACTGAAATAACTTTTCCAAGCTGTCATTATCATTGGCATTGTAATGACAAGGTTTGGGTCTCTTCAATAGACTTTTTGGGGTAGGACACCCACAAACATGGGATTCCTGAGGGTAACGTTGCAGCATATTAATAATAGATTGCACGGTTTAGATTACAAAGCTGGGGTCCCGTTTCATGCGTTGCCGCGTTCTGCTTGCTTTAACAAAACACCAAAATTATATACATGCTACCACTTCTTGGGGAATGATGTTTGTGACATGCTGTGTCATAATAAACAGGACCACCAAACATGAACATGCTTGCTCATAGATAAATCACTTGTGTTAATGACAAAATGTAAATCACAAATCCGAAGTATATGAATGACGATATCAGTTTCCTTAGAAAATAGAGTGAATTAAATGACAGAAAATAGAGTGAATTAAATGAGAATACATGGCGATGGTATACACTAGGGAACATTTAATCATGGATCTGAAAGCCTCATGGCTCCTGGTAATGACTGCACAGTTCATTACCAGGGTCATTACTACAATTAACCCCACAACTCATATTTGGTGGACCTCACTACGTACTTAAGAAAGAGTAAGTGAGGTGCGTACGATAATGACCTCTTGGGGAATCGTTTTAGTGGACCCTTCCCCTGATCGTCCCGAGACCAGACGATCACACTCTCATTTCAATTTCAAACAATAGGCGCAAGTCCGTGAAGGTCCCGTGCACGCAGGCTTTGATAGTTTGATCGGGTAAAAGACCATTCTGGTGAGCCACAGGATTGGGAAAAAAAGTAGCCACGGTATTTAGAAAAGAGGAAGGAGGAAAGAAAGTCCAATATTTTTAGTCCAAATTACAGTGTTGGAACAGTGCTTTGCACAGTGGAGTGTCCTGGATCGGAATGGCATGACGGGTGGATGCCGGTGCCAAGCCCCACCCTCCCCACATTGTCCCTTCTGTGGCCCTCCGCTCTGCACTGCCTCATGCCCATCGGCGGGACCTCCGCCTCCTTGGCCTCGCATCCGAACGAGGCGGCCCTGACAGCTCATTTACCGCCTCGCTCGCCCGCTGTCCAAGGTGACACGGCTCCACTGATAGACCGGCGGAGGGAACGCCGTGTGACTGAACTCTATCTCGGAGATTCGAGCCGGCTGATAAATATCCTGTCTCATTGACATTGAATTCAAGCCTTCGGGTTCACTCGCCTCTAGCTGCACTGCGGCCTCACATCTTCTGCTCTGAATTAACTTTTTGCATTACACGGCAATCAGTGTGTGTGATCGCCTGTTTGAAGAGCCTCGCCAGCCTTCAGCCTAAACCAAATAAATATTAACTACTCATGCTTTTCATGCATTTGCCCGTGCTTTCTTACTGCGCAAAGATTCCCCCCCCCCGCACCCTCCACCCCCCTCGGAAAGCCTGTGGTTAGCGCAGAAATGACTGGGAGTGAGATGATTGCTAACATTCTTCTTCTTCTCATGCCAGTTACAGAGCGCGTCCCATTGGCGCATCGTTCTGAAGGTACAGCCGTTTAAAAAGCGTTGCAGTGGGGTTCGCCCGTGACTCCGCTGCACCTCTCTAAGTCATGAATGCATGACAAGTCAATCGTCGGGCAACTTTTACGAACGTCATTTTAATTGTGGAAAAGGATTTATAATTACAATCCCTCTAATTTCTAAATGAGCCACCAATGACTAAGCTATAGTTAACGAAACGTTGAGCAACATAAAAATCACAAACCCGTGCGACGTGAGGCAGCAATGACGCCACTGAGCCTCCGAGCGTGCTTTTCAGAGGGATTTCTTCCCCCTCTACATAAAAAAGAAAGCTTCTAATTAACAAGTCATCAACGGTGAAAAAGAAAGTGTGTTGCATCACTCCTAACCTAGGGAAAATGCCAAAATTGGATTATAAGCACTTGTGAAAGAAGTAAAAGAGAGCGAAGAGTGAAGAGTGAAGGAATTCATGCGGCAAACAAGTCTTAATTAAACACACTCATAAAAGGTATTTTTAGATCATCGCTTGAAGTTTGAATGTGAGGCATTAATTTTGATGTCTTGACAACTACCCTTTTTTCCACTCTAAGGGCACGGGCTCCTCCGTGTTCCCCCGCTGGAGTTGAGGAGGTTAAAAAAAAAAGAGCACGAAGCCAAAAAAAAAATGATGTGAGGGAAAAAAAGAAAAGGGAAAAAGCTGTTGGTAAGCAGGTACTCCCGTCTCCGGCGTGCAGAGGAGGGGGTGCGTTTAGAAAGAGCAGGGATGGAACGCCCCGGGATTGGTCGAGGGCTGCTGCCGGCGTGGCCACGTGCCAACTCCTTATGTCTTTATATACTGTAAACAGATGACCAGACCGTCCTGAGTTTGCATGCTGCCTCCTCTTTCCCGAGTGCTTCTCACCCCTCTCAGCAGGCTGTCACGGCTGTGGTCTCCGCCGCTACTCTGCAACGATCCCCCCCCTCTCCGAGAAGGCTCCGTTTTACAAGAGGCTTCTCCTTCGCTTCTTTAAAACTTACCAGCTGTCTCCATCTCTCCCTCTCCATCTCTCTCTCTTTGGGCGTGAACACAATGGCTGCTCTGAGGCTGCTTCTGACCGTATCCATGTGGCTTCTGGCTGAGAACCTCTTAGCCGAGGCGACGTACTACCGGCATCACCGCTTCATTCCCCACTACCGCTACCGCGAGCACTCGGCCAACACGGAGAACCTCCTGCCCGAGGTCTCCCAGCCCGCAGCTCCGACCTACCCCGAGATCCCGGAGGTGTTCCACCCGGCGCCCGAGTCCCTGCACCCGGCGCCCGAGGTGCTGCACCCCGCGCACGAGCCTTACCATCCGCCCGAGGTGGTCCTGCCGGCGGTCCACGCCCTCGCGCCCGTCAACAGGAGCCGGGTCTTCTACGGGGTCATGTTTGACGCCGGGAGCACGGGCACCCGAATCCACATCTACAAGTTCATCCAGAAAGACCCAGGTAAGGTGTTTCATTCTCTCTCTCTGTCTCTCTCGGTCTGACTCCCTGTGACCGGCTCCCAGAGTGTGTGTGTGTGTGTGTATTGCTGTTAGGTCATTCACTGCGCGGTGTTAAGGCAAACATGCACCGGCAGGGTGGAGAGAGAGAGAGAGAGAGAGAGCATGGGCAAGACAGATCCTAAAATTGGCCGACTGAAATTGCTAGGCTGCTCAGGAAGTCCCTTGATACATATTATGAGTGGTTTTGTGTAATAGATAATAAACATTTCACAGATGTGCTGCAGGTTGTCTTTTGCATCGTCTATGATTTATATTTTTTTAATTTATATTTTCTGTTCTTTTTCTTGTAGTTGAGCTGCCGGTCTTGGACAATGAATTGTACCACGCGGTGAAGCCCGGTTTGTCCGCATACAAAGACAAACCTGAAGAGGTATGTGTGCCTACCATGCAATCACTCAACGAGTAAATAATAGTAGAGGATGTAGGCCTACCATTAGCTGCACACCGCAAATATAGTGGGCTATGTTGGGCACCGTTAATCTGTTTTAATATCAGTTTAAATATATCTGCCTTTAATCTGTGTATTTCTTTAATCCGTTCATCATTTATTTGGTTGTGAAATCGAATTTTCATAATTTACTCTCTCTTACTCACTCTCTCTCTTGCTCGCTCTCTCTCTCTTACTCACTCTCTCTCCATCTTTCTCCCGCTCTTTCTCCGCTCTCCGTTTCCCCCGTCTCTCTCTCTCTGGTAATTGCTATGCGGCCACGCACACTGAAAAATGCCGGTTGGTAACCAATTGCCGTCTCGCCTTCAGGGTGGCAACACGGTCAGACAGCTGCTGAAGATTGCCAAGAAGACGGTCCCGGAGGAGGAATGGAAGCAGACCCCAGTGGTCCTGAAAGCCACCGCGGGTCTGCGACTTCTGCCTGAAGACAAAGCCAACGCTCTTCTGGATGAGGTGAGGCACGTTCTCCCGCTCGCCCACAGACAGTTTGGCACAAGCGCCCACCCGTCCGAGGAGCGGTACCGAGAAACCGCTAAGTGCTTACAAGTATGTTTGAAAAAAAAAAAGGGCCAGCCTGCCCATGTGGTGGCCGTCATGTGAAAAAAAACAGCTGTTCCTGGGTTCTGTGGAGAAGCGTTATATATCATTTGAATTATCAAATCCACGCTACTGTTCCGCGATACATGTGGCGGGAACGCTGTCATTCAGGCGGAAACACAGCTCGTCTGCCGGGGAGCAGATAGAGGATATCGGCCAATCTGCAGACACATGTTTGTTTTATTAAATAGTAGTAGTGAATGAAT
This sequence comes from Melanonus zugmayeri, assembly GCA_900302345.1. NCBI lineage: Eukaryota > Metazoa > Chordata > Actinopteri > Gadiformes > Melanonidae > Melanonus > Melanonus zugmayeri. The sequence goes on along the minus strand of OMKN01043616.1, from coordinate 12,025 downwards.
GAATGAATGAATGAATGAATGAAAATGTCAATGGTTTTCTCTGCAGGTGAGGGAGGTGTTCGCCGAGTCGCCCTTCTTCATCCCCAAAAACAGTGTTTCCATCATGAACGGCACCAACGAAGGTACGTCATTTCTTTCGGTCCCTAACTATTGTATTCGTCCTGTAAATACAAAACATATAAATCTGTGGGAGCGACGGTTTAACGGACCCAGATGCGAGGTCCCGTTTAGGCTTCGTTCATTCACAATGTGTTGCACCAATACACACGTGCATCGTAAAACTCCTCTAACAAGAGGTCTGTCGACACCTCGCTGCAAACTAAGAATTAAAGATCCTTGTCTGAGTCTCACACCCGGCAATTTAAAATGATCCTCCACAGTACTCATTAAGACACCCTGACCCACTTATTTCTCATCGCACAATGTGTGTCATATATTATACACACTTTATGGGTGCAATAACTTGACATGTGAGACAGCTATAATTACCTGGGCTGGTCTACCAACCCTGCACGTCAGGCCAGCAGCGCTAATTTAACAGCCGGCTAATGAAAAAAAAATGAAGGCCAAACCGCCATTTACAGACCACGCCGCGTTCTTTTCGCCTGAATATAAAAAATTGTCTGTGATGTCATTGGTAATGAAGTAGAAATAGAGGGAGAGTTGCTAGGGGGATTCCTTGAGACTAAACGCTCTGTTCCCGCCTGTGTTTGTTCCAGGGATCCTGGCCTGGGTCACGGTGAACTTCCTGACAGGTGAGACGTGATTTGTGTGTTGTGTGTTGTGTGTTGTGTGTTGCTACAGCGGCGCTAATGGTGAGCTGACTCACATCTGGGGGGACCTGTGTACACAGGCGCTCCTGCAGGGGAAGACTCCCGTCTCCTGTCTGACCCCGGCCACGCTAATATTAGACGCTTTCCTCACGTTCACACTACGCTAGTGTTAAATGCATTTATTTTATCACTCAAATGTGTTTTTTTGTGCAGGTATATATAAAAAAACACCCCCCAACAGTAGTGGTTGGAAAGGGAAGGACGTCTAAATGTAGCCGTGACTGATGCCCCAGGACTGCGCTGTTTACAGGGGTGATGATAGATAGCAGGTTATGGTGTATTTATACGTCTTTGTTTGCTTTAGGTCACTTGTACTCCAACACGAAGAAGACCGTGGGGATCTTGGATTTAGGCGGAGGCTCCACTCAGATCACATTCCTCCCCAAGTCGAAGGTACGGAAAAAAGTAATTTTACGAGGAAAAGCTAACACGCGAGTTGACCCCTTTTGACCCGATGATAAATACCTGCCTCCTGTCCAACAGAAAACAGTCATTTCGGCTCCGGCGAGCTATATTGCCAGATTCAACATGTTCAACCACACGTATCAACTCTACACACACAGGTATGGAATGCGTCGGTTTTCCTTTTTGGACATCGATACGAGCCGCACCCTTAAATAACCCCGGGGTTACGGCCTTTACGGCCGAAAAAACACAAACATAACACACAACATAAACCCATGCCTCCCATGAGTAACCCCTCCAATGCCTCCCATGTGTAACCCCTCCAATGCCTCTCCATGTCCTCTCGACCCCGACAGCTACCTTGGAAACGGGCTGTACGCCGCTCGGCTGGCGACCCTGGGCGCGCTCGGAGCCGACGGTACGACATCCACACGCTTTTCCATCTTTGATTCAAAGTGGTTGGCGTGAGGCATCACACTAAACCCCTGTTATTTATTAGGTCTAGACTGGAAGATCTTCACCAGCTCCTGCCTACCCAAGAAGTTTAGGGAGGATGTGACTTTTGGAGGGATCACCTACAAAGTCAGCGGAATTCCAGATGGTGAGATCCGAGCGCTTTGAGGTTTCACACGATGGCCCAGTTCTTCTGGATCTGTTGATCTGTGCATTCTTGGCCCGCGCCCGGGAAGACAATAGGCAATATAGCAAGACCTCAGAGGAGCACGGCTTCCCATAACAATCCATGGGATCCTTGGCGCCCGGTGCGTGTTGTCATCCTCCTCCCCCCCCTGTCCTCCCTCTTCAACACTTACGCTGCAGCCAGCATTGTATTTAAAAGAAAGGAAACACAATGTCAGCTCCCGTCCGCAAATAAGCCGAGCGGCTCCCATACCACGGTCGAGTAGCCCGGGCGACACAGGGCTCGTACCCCCAAGCTGATATTTTTCAGCGGAACGAGCGGCTTGATCCTGACCGCTCGCAATTATGCGGTAAAAATAGACAGGCCGACAGGGCCATGTTAAGTGCCGCTCTTGTCAGCACATGGTTTCGCTGCTCGACCGAGCCAGCCCGTCCCAGGAGTGCGTGTGAAAGTGGTCCTTCTGGGGCTTCCCTCGTTAAACTAACCGGCGGGTCCCCAGAGTGAACCCCTTTCAGCGCCACCTCAGGACGCACGCGCACGCCGTCATCGCCGTGCACGTGCGTCCGCCGCGGCCCGCAAATCTGTGTTTACGGTTCCGCCCGATGCAGAGTGTTATTGTGGATTATACGACCAAACCGTAACCATGTGTGTGTGTCCTCCCCCCGTCCCCCGTGTCCCCCTGCAGGCTACGCCGGGTATAAGCTGTGCTACTACGAGGTGATGAGGGTCATCAAAGGCATCGTGCACCAGCCTTTCGAAGTGAAGGGCAGCAGCGTCTTCTACGCCTTCTCCTACTACTTCGACCGGGCCGTGGAGTCCGGCCTCATCGGTGAGCGGGGGGAGAATCCCGGACCCCGACGTCGATCTATAAAGCGAACGGTCGTATGGAGATTTAACGTTTTCTTTTTTCCCGCCTTCCGACAGATGGGAGCCGCGGCGGCATGGTTGAAGTGAGGGATTTCAAGAAGAGAGCCAAAGAAGGTGAGATGTTTCCTCGCGGCCGTACAAAGAGGGCTTGATTCAAACGGCGCAGAGCCAACCCTCCGGGCGCACACTATGTGTTTACACGCCCGACAAATGACTATCTTCCAGATTTAGTTTACCTTTGTTTGTCTCTTAACAACAAACTCTGGGCAAACACACACACACACACACTGGCACTAACTCTCAGGATCAGTAAAGTGTGTGTTTCGCCCAAACGCATCAAACAAACAAATCAAACGCTCTCTAGAAACACACGGGAGAGCCCATTATTCTGGCACGCGGGCTTATGCAAGCTCTAGAGAATACCGAATGATTCACCAACAAACAAACACACACACACACACACATACACAGCATTCCAACGCTTTGTGACACATATTGACATTTAACACTGCGGTTTCATACTCAGCATCTGGAGGCTTGGTTGCTAAGCACACCACCATTTAGTCACCATCCTATTCTTTTCGTTATGCAAGCGATTATGGCAACAACAACACTGTAGTCATGTGATCGGGGCCCCGGGGGCTGGCGTAGCGGAGGGCCCGAAGACGTCTCGTCTGGTCCCGGCCCGGCTGGAAGGCACCTGACAGCCAGGCACCAGCCGCGGGGTGTCACA
>OMKN01043612.1:0-11572 GCA_900302345.1 Melanonus zugmayeri | reverse complement strand
CCCCTGCCAAAAACAGCCAGTCTGTGTATTTACCTGCTGGTCTTTGACATGCGAGGTGAGCTTTTCTTAGCTAAAATTGACTCTCTGCTGAAGTCTCCTGGTTTTAGCCAATTCCCCAAACCCCGTTGCTGACTGTATGTCTCAACATTTTTCCACTCCAGTCTCGTATACAATGCTGGTTATAAATAGACCTGCTATGAGCAATAAAAAACACTGAGGGTTTTAATGTCCCTGGCTGATTTACATCCAGGGGGAGCGGGGGCAGCCCGGGTCTGCTCTGCAGCATGCTAAGTGAGTGGCGGAGCGTCGCTTCTAATTAGGAAATGCAGTAAACGTCCCATAATCAACCCCCCTCCATCCAATAACCTTACTTTCACTAACACCGTGGCCAGGTTCTTGTTTCTACTGTAAACATATAATGGGATGTTGTTGTTTTTTCTCCCTTTTCTCCCTGCAGTCAGAACATAAGCATAGACCGGCAAGAGCAGTAGACTTCGCTCAGTGGTGGTAGTGGTGGTTTATGGAGTGTGTGATCTAATCCTATGGAAAACAGTGACGTTCTCTGGGTTATTTTTTCGTTTTTTGGTATCCCAGCTTCTTGATGAGGGAACACAGACCCTCTGATGCAGAACAAATTATAGCCTGACATGGAAACATAAGCGATTTGTATGCACATGCAGACACGCACACACACATACTACATTTTAGGTAATGTTTAGCCTATTTATACACACACACACACACACACATGCACACACACACTTGACCACTGACTCATACATTAGAATACACTTGCTCTTAGTTTAATGGAGACAAATGCATCCGTGCCACGCTTGCCTGTAAAAAGCCCTAGTTTACTCTGGCAGACTCCCTAGCAGAAACTGTGTGTCTATGTGTGTGTGTGTGTGTGTGGGTGTGTGTGTGTGTGTGTGTGTGTGTGTGCACGCATGTGGATGCATATGTGCATGTGTGTATTTTTATGTGCCATAAAGACAGAAACACGGCGACAGGACAAGAGACAGAGTGCCAGAAAGAGTGCCAGAAAGAGTGAGTTACAGATGGACAGAAGGAGGAGGAGGAGATAGGCCTAGATGTATATGATGAGGAGTTCTTTTAATTATTCATGCCGCATGTGCATGGCATCATTCATCCAGGCTCCTATCACATCCTTCCTCCAGTTTGTGCATCATGGCATGCTAATGCATCACTCAGTGACCACTGTCTCTGTCAGGCACAGGGTTTGCTGCTCTGCTCTCTGCTGGCACACAGTCACACACAAAATAAAAAGCCAAACACACACACACACTCCATGGGCAGTTTCAGATAGGTCTATAAGTGAAGCATAGCATATTCCAATTGTGAATACATAATGAATGCACATGCACACGTTCATTCACATAGATTTGTTGTATTGATTAATTAGTATGTATTTACCCTGTATTGATTACCAACAAAAGCTCTAAAAGTAGGCCTCATTTAAAAAACGCTGTGTACAGCAGCTAATCAACTCCATTTTAGTTTGTATCCCAGAGTAAAGCAAAAACTCTCTCTGGTGTTTGGTTTTCCAACAATGTACTGAATAGAAAGACGATCGATCGACAGGGTAACGGCTTAATTAACGATGTCATTGTTAAGGTTTAATTATGTCGATGGGTTTAGCCTCGGGCGTCTAAACCGTGATTGACCCACCGCTGTAATCAACAGCGCACCACATAAAATAAACAGTTTAACATTTAAAAAGGTGACAATGTGACATTTATGTGTGACATATAGGATTAGCTTTTTGGTTTTCTTTTAAGTGAAGACTCATGTGACTGTGATCTGTTTACAAAACATGATCCAGGCTGGTTAAAATGCGCCCTTCGGCGTCTCCCATTGGGTGACTCCAGGGCCGGGAGATAAACTTCAAAGCCTCACAGCAACGGTGCATCAAACAGAACTGACTGGGGATGTAGGCTTACCCCTACACACACACACACACACACACACACACGCACGCACACACACACGCACACACACACACACACACACCGTATGTTCATAAATAACAACGTTAAGGAGGACACATTTAGATGAAGTTGAGCATTGTATTTCAAGAGGTATGATGACTCGCCGCCTGTGATCATTTTTTGGATGAAATGGTCAGAATGCATCTGCATGCATGAAGCAGCCGTTGATTTAACCAGCTGAGATTGTTCGCTTTTTTTCGTTTTGTGATCAATAAACGACACAACCCTTTTCTCTGAATAAGAAGAAATGGCAAACAGTTGCAGCCGTGCCTAGGAACCTACGCATTGACACACACGTACCCTGCACACCTTCAACCACTGACTGAGGAGAGAGCAACACCTCAACAACATTGGAAAAAATATATATATCTCACCATGATTGTCGTCATCCATGGTAACAGCTGTCTGGGCAATCCGAGAAAAAAAACACGCGTATTTTACGGGAATCGTAAGATGACAGTGTTTATGATAATAGCGTACAAAGCGGGAGAGATGCTCGAGGTGTGGGGGGTTCACAGTGGAAGTGGACTAGCGAGCAGCTGTCAGTACATGGACCACTAGGGGGGATCGCAGTGTGGGCCTAGTCCTGAACGAGGGCGAAACGATGAATGTCAACGAACAAATAAATATATCCTATTTGCCCGGGTCCGATGTGGAACAGCAACCGACTCCCATGCAGCCACTCCGCATCCAGGCAGGCTCTCGTGTAGAGACCGCATCACATCTGCTACACTGCGACCATTGTCTACGTCACTAAACCCCGCCCCGCAAAACAAACCCCTCTCTCTCTCTCTCTCTCTCTCTCTCTCTCTGTGTCTCTCTGTCTCTCTGTGTGTCTGCCTCACGCACGCGCACGCACGCACGCACGCATATGCACGTACATGCACGCACGCACACACACACACACACACACGCACACACAGAGTAATGGAGCATATTGTGTTGAATACATTTTGGCCCTGGCCCTGATAGCAAATCAATAGCAATTCCATTAATTGTTTTATACCAGAATAAAAGTAATGGCTGCATTTTACTATGTGCTTACATGTAATGTAATTCAATAGGCTACTTTATTGACCCCCAGAGGGAAGTGTCTTTCATCTTGCCCACCCTCCATCGTGAGTTCAGAGGTTAAAGGTTAGGGTCATCCCCAGAACAGGATGCTTACCAACAAGGGGGAGATATTGGCTGAACAACAACCTTATAGTTGCATACTTTCCCAAAGCTGGGGGAAAAAAATTCACACAATCACACCATATGTAGGAAATCCAGGCATTTTACAAGCCATGCTAACTCCAGCTTATGCTAACATGTGTGGCACGCAAGCCTCAATACAAATCGATCAATCACTCCATGAATCGATCAATAGACAAAGTTACTCGTTTTAGATTGGATCTCTTTGTAATTGTTATTGTCATGCACTGTCCTGCTGTGACACCTACAATTTCCGTACAGGGATTAATAAAGTAGCTACATCCTAACATATCTAACATATTGAATGGAGGTGAGTGAGTGGTCCCAAACCAGTGCACCACCCTGTCTCTCCAAATACCAATTGAATAGAAATCACGACACGGCATCCGAGAGATCAGGAACTGCATCACCGTTGATGATGACGTGGGGATTGGTGCTGTGTTAGGGAAATGACCTACTACTGTGCATTCTTCCATGGAAGATGTCATCACTATCACCATGGCAGTGATGACATCTTTCATGGATGCTTAAAACCCACAGGAAACCCCACACAATCTGAGGTCAGGTGGTCCGGCCTGAACGGGCCCTACCACACCCCCATGACGTCAAGGTGCATGGCGCTGAACCTCATTGACTCACTGAGAGGGGTTCCTGCCAGGTATGATCCAGTTCAGTCTTGCTCAGACCAGCAGGAACCCCGGGGCGCAGAGTGGCGTATACAGGAAGCGTCCTGCACACACAGTCGGGCGTTCAGGAAGAAAGGGACTTCTGTCAAAGCCCTATTGTATTGTCACCACAGGGAATTGTGGAAGAAAGTTACTGGAAAGGATGTGATTTGAAATGTGCTCCAGTTGGCCATCCCATGCTATACGGCTGGGTGGAGCTAATGGACCGTATTTATGTCGGAAAGGGGTTTTTATCTGAGAATGCATTTGAATTATATTGCATATAAACATGATTCATTCATTAAAACGGATGTTGACTTGTAATGTTGTATGGATACATTAATTACATTTCGTCAGCCCTCTGTACCATTCATGGTTCCAGTAACAGGAATTTGTCAACTGCCATAGTCATTTCACACATCCCTTTTATTCTCTGGTCAAGTGGTTTCTTTTTTCATATGGAAAATACAATGTGTGTGTTTGCATTCTTTTCCAATAAGCACACAAACATCTCCTTGGGCGTGAGGCTCGTTGTCACCCGCAGGGGTCATTATGTGTGGCTGTGGTCTGGTGCATATAGAGAGGTTAGTACACAGGGCCAAAGGTGAAATGTCTTCTTCACAGCATGCTTGAGCTGTTACGCAACAGTTACGGGAAGACGATGACTACTCCCAACCTCTTTTCTACATTTCCATTGGTTTAAATTAGTAGAGTGAGTGGAGTGAGTCCATTTTGCCGTGGCAACGATGTCAAAGGGATTGATTTCACTGGGTAACACTTTATTTGCCGTGAATTTTTCGTCGTGTGTTTATGTTTATCGTGCACATTTTTGGAGCTAAGGAAAACCCCTTTTGAGAAATGTGTATTTGATCCCATAGAACAATAACAATAATGAACAATACCTTAGTTCAATTATTGTCAAATAAAAGAATTAAGGTTGACTATAATACAAATGTTGCAAGCACACATTAACACAGAAAAACCAGTTGTTTGCCAGTGATAATGTGGTCTTAGTTTTTAGTGTTTTGTTTCTTAGAATAGAAACTTAATGACTTGAGTGTGTTTTACTACAAGGCTGGGGGGATAAACAGAGAAGACTCCAGAGTTCATTTGAGTCCTGATAGTCTCTTGAGGTCCCCCTGATGGGCTCTGAGATATAGCGCTTCCACCCCACAGGCTGAACAACCCTATAGTTGTACTTTAATGGAGCGCTCTTATGGACTTATATCAGGTCTTCATCATTAACTTGTTCAAATTCAACTTTTGAGACTCGCCCCCTCCGTCTTTTTCTCTGCATGTCTGCGTCTCTCTGTCTCTCTCTCTTGCTTGGTATCTCTCTCTTAATATATGTTTCTCTTTTTCTTTGATCTGCTCTTGTGAACTCATTAAGGGAACTTTCTTTCTTTCTTTCTTCCACCCTTTCTTTCTCTCTTTCATGTTTTTTTTCTTCCCCCATTTCTTTGTTTCTTTTTATCTTTTATAATTCATTATTTCTCTATCTTGTCTTGTCCTCTTCTCTCCCTCAAACTATTTATTTATTCTTTCCACTTCATCTCCCTATCATCTTAATCATTATTAACTCATTATTTATTGGTCTCCCCACATGCAGCTCATCTCCAACGTGAGGCCAGGAAAACACACGGCGTGCCCTGTGACGACTCCCTGGGGGGTCAGGGTCACAGCTCGACGCTCGCTACATTGTCTGACAGTGTCAGACGAGGTATTTAATGCACAACAGGCACATGCGCACGCACACACACACACACACCACACGTACACATGCACACACCACACACACCACACACACACACACACAGACGGAGAACAGGGGAGTTTGTGTCAGGGAAGTGGGGGCCTTTAGTTTGGGGAATGACTTCCTGTGGAGGGAGCAGATGTCCGGCCCGGCCGGGCAGGGGCCTCCGCTTCCCAGTTACCCTCCCACTTCAAAACAGACAGGGTGGAGTCCAGAGTCCAGCAGGCGCTCAATGCCAGAAACAATGCATTCTTTCCACTTAAATCAACACACGGACTGGGTCTACGTTCTCTCACTGCTCCATATTGTTTCTCAGAGTGAGAGTTACCCAGGAATCGGGAGGACTGAGCCCAGATTGCTGTGATTCTGCAGGGCAATAAGACATGACCATCCCCCCTCAATGTTGTGAATGAAAGCAGAATATGATCCTATACTCATTCAATTCAATTTCTGTTTAATTCAGTGAGTGATCATTTTGTGTAAATATGTCACCTAACCGTCATAACATTGAGGGAAGTTGGTTTACCAGTGAATTTCCCAATAACCCAGGAACACGTAAGCAAGCAGGCCTTGCTCAAAGACACGTTGGCAGTTGGGAGCTTCCACTTTGCTTATTGTTTATTTGTTTTTAAAACCAGAGTGAACCAGAGAATGGTTGAATTGGATTGTTAGAGCCATTATCTCTATAAGATCCCCCTGCATTATCCTCATCCTTAAACCTGCACACAATGCACGTGTAACATGTGCACATGTTACACGTGTAACATGTGCTGCTATATAAAGACATATTGGTCATGTCCATCTGCTGCCCATTACAAGACATGAGGAGACATGTACATGGCTGCTGTGTGTGATCTGCTTGGGGTGTGTTAGCCTCCAGGCCTCCGTACGCTAGCCAGATAACGGCATCACAGTACAGGGTCGGGGGTGAGGACGGATGATTGAAGCGGGTTGATTTGACCCTGCACTTAGCTGTCACAGACCATGATGTTCATCAGCCTCCAGCCTGGATGATAGGAGCTAGAGGGGGCAACACACACACACATCCATTACCATGCTGTATGTGTCCAGCATAGAAGAGTCTCTTTGTTACAATCTTACACAACATCCACACATCCCACACTGTCAATACCTAAAATCTGGAAAGCAGCCTATGTTCTCCCCTTACTTAAAGGTGGAGACCCCTCAAAATTGAACAATTACCGTCCTATTTCTAAACTCTGTCCTGGCTAAGATCCTTGAATCCCAGGTAAATTTACAGTTGAAACAATTACTGTTGAACAGAATCAGGAATATTGGTTTTAGTCCTAAGACTGTTCAATGGTTCAGAAATTATTTTGTAGATCGAACTCAGTGTGTCCAGGCAGAGGGCCACAAATCTCGGTTTCTTGAGATTACTAAAGGTGTCCCCCAAGGCTCCATTCTGGGACCTGTTTTGTTTACTATTTTTATAAACGACTTAGGCAAGGACATTCAAGCAAAACTTCACTTGTATGCAGATGACACTTATAGATGTCATTCATACGCATGCTCCCTCCTTGGCACAGGCTGTTCAAGAGCTTCAGACTGCTTTTCAGTCACTACAGGCTGCTCTATTCAGTTTGAAATTGGTTTTAAATGATCGGAAAACGAAGTTCATGATCTTCTCAAAAGCTCGATCTCAGTCGCTTGAGAATCCGATGTCTGATGGTAAATCCATTGAAAGGGTGCCCTCGTACAAGTACTTGGGTATATGGATGAACGACAAGCTTTATTTTAGTGTACATATTGCTAGTCTAGTTAAAGTGAAAATTGGCTTTTATTTTAGAAATAAACCTTGCTTTACTTTTAATGCCAAGAAAAAACTTGTCGAAGCTACTTTTCTGTCTGTGATTGATTATGGTGACATATTGTGCATGCATGCAGCTTCCTCTCTTTTACGGAGCCTTGATTCAGTGTACCATGCATCATTACGATTTATTACTAATGCAAAGTCCCTTACTCATCATTGTACTCTTTATGAATTGGTGGGTTGGACATCATTAACCACTCACAGACAGCAACTGGTATGTTTTTATCTATAAAGCGATATTGGGGAAACTCCCTCTCTACCTCTGTGCTCTTCTCTGTCTCAGTTCTGGCAATTACCAGCTACGCTCAAAATCTTTGCTTTTTAATGTTCCCAGGGTTCTTACAACTCTGGGAAAAAATGCACCATGGTTGTGGAATGTAGTATCCAAGGAATGGTGTTCTTTTGCTTGAGAGGCCATTGTATTTGAATTGCTGTCCTTGTGTATTATTGTGAAATATGTTATGTTGTATATTATGTGTGTTGCATGTATTGTATTTCTGTCGTAACTTTGTATGGCTGCCACCTTGGCCAGGTCTCTCTTGAAAAAGAGATTATTTATCTCAAGTAGACATCCTGGTTACATAAAGGTTATGTTCTGGCCTTGCCAGGGTTATAAAAAATGACTTGTGTTCATTTACATCCGTGTTGCATACAATCACGTCATTCAATTGCATATAAAACAAGACTGAGTTAAGTACACAGCTCCTCCAGATCTTTTTACAATAATGGTCCAGATACTCATTTCACCATTGTGGCACTTGCCTGTCGAGTTAAAACAAAAAAATGTTTAGGTATTTTATTAGATCTAACATGAAATACATCTCCTTGTGAAGAATGAGTTGTAATTATTATTTTCTCTTTCCCATGATTAATATGGAATGGATTTCCTGTATCTTAAGCCTCTGTATCATATTTTCTGTTATTATAATGCACATTAAAAAAAAACAACCGCGATTGTTCGACTGAAATAATTCGGCTCTCTGAATGACGATTTCACGCATCGACTTTTAGGGTACAGCCCTAGAAAAAATATCGACATTGGCGGCATTCGTGGGTTTTTCAACATTGTTTTTTTATTATGAGTCTAACAGTGAAGGAACACATTGACAATGAGAAAATAAAATAGATTACGACACTGTCCTCAGTGGCACCACTGAGTTGTCCCCAATGATAGTAACATTTCTTTTAGCTAAGTGTTGAACAAAAAATAAATAAGCATTTAAATGTGCTCCTAGACATGGCAGATAAGGGGTGGAAAATGATGTTCATCTTTACTTTAAATGTTTATTTTTCTTTGTGTACAACATAATATTCCTGCGGGGACAAACCATCCCTCTAGAGATGTGTTGCACATTTCAAAATATTTTGAACAGAGTATATTTGTTTATCCCCCCCCCACTCCCCCAATTAGAATTATGATAAATTCAACCAAGCTGTGATTCCAGATACATATTTGGTACTCATTGGTGTACGACTACCAACAACGTTCTTTGTAGACAAGGAGTTGAAATGACACTGATCTTAACAGTGCTTCCAGAATGCATGTTTTTCTTCGGGAAATTATTTATTTAGTCATTTGTCACACTCCACGCACAAACGCATGTCCGCCATGCTACCCACAACAGCAATGTACTTTGTTGGGTTGATGTTGGGCTATTGTTATTATTGAATGGATGGATTGCAGAGGACATACATGGCTGCGTATTCCCATCTGAATTTAATCTTACTTCAGTCTGTATTGACAAAGACAAATCATGGGCGAGGTCAAGCAAAGCAGACTAACGTATTCTCCTCCTGGTTGTTGATATCCAGATAGCTGCTGAAGGTCATTTTATTTTCATGTGTTTCTGAAAAATAAGTGGCACCTCTGTTCATAGGCTTTTTCATTATTTTTATAAACAAAGTACATTGAAAGCAAAGTGGTTCACCGATGGAAATTTGTTTTGCCCACATTACGGAAATTGTTTAAGGTTTTCCATCGAAAAAATATTGCAAGTGTGTGTGTGTGTGTGTGCGTGCGTGCGTGTATGTGTGTGCACATATATTGTGTATATTGCATATTTGCAATGCACTTCAAAACATCCTCAACATTCATTTTTATTTTGGTAACATTTATTGTGAAACATTACCGGTGGTTTCGAGGGGGATTGTTTTCTCTCCTCTATTTTACTCTACATCTGATAATAGCAGCATAAGCATTTTATTTGATTTCATCAGCTGACATTGGAGCGTCTGTTACATCACAGATACCTCTCTCTCCCCTGTAGCCGCTCCACACAGGTGTGACGATGTCTTTTATGCCTCTCTCTCTCTCTCTCTCTCTCTCTCCGTATGGAGAGGCCAGTGTTCCATGCCCGCTTTGTATCCAAAACTCTAATTGAAACACAATTTTTTCCCCCTCCCTCCGCCAGTGCGACCAGCTTGGGCACTAGAGCATGAAATTGAGCAATGTTACCTTGCCATGTACAAAAATGTAAGCAGAAGGGAGGGAGAGAAAAACCTTGAAAGAGAGAGAGCGAGAGAGAGAGAAATAAAGAGATAGGGCAGTAGTGTGAAGCAGTGCTGTGAGGTGTGTGTGTGTGTGTGTACCAGTTAGTGTATTTGTTTATTTATTTATTTATTTATTTATTTTTTATCAGCTGTTGGGACTCACACCTTGACCTTGTCTGTCAACAGAATAAGTCACTCCCTCTCTCCCACCATGCAGAAATATCCCGGAAATTCTCAATCATTTACAACAACTTTAGCCGTTTTCCTCTCTCTGCTTATTATTGTTATTAGAGTTTTTTATATTGTATTTATTTACATTAAATGAGAATAAAAGCTACCGTAATTGGATTTGAGCATACTAGCCCTATTCAACAATGTGTGGCTTGGTTCTCGATGGAGAAGTTTCACGTTATTATTTTGTTCTCTGCATAATACGAATAAAAAGGTGTGGATAATAGTTTGATTATTCACACTTTAAAGGGTCACACCGCTTCCCTGTATACGCGAGGCATGGCTTCGGCTTGTATAGGTCTGTTTGTTGTCATGTTAACTTGAGTGTGAAATGAATACGAGGAAAAAACAGTCAACCCTGCTATGTAAAACATAAACAAGATGAAGAAAAAGCAAAACAAGACAACAAAACACAGGATGAAAACGTTCCCGTTGGTTTTGTCATGTTGTGTTGTTTAGTGTCTTCCATTTTCAGACAGGCTACCCTATAGAAGTGCCACTGGCTCAGAATACATCCCCTGAAATGACCGTAATCACACACGAACAATCCCAGTAAAGAGCAGCCTATAATATGTATTCTGGACATGTGTACGGCGTGCATTTATCAAGCTAATAATAGAACGCTGAGGAACCGCGCAGCAGAACGGAGACTTGATTGAGTTCTCAACATCTGCAAAAACAACCCCTCATCCCATCATATTATATTGGTTACGTTTACCAAAATAGATATTTTCTAGGCCTACGTATCACGGTTAAAAACGAGAATAATATGAGATTTGTGTATTTTGTAATTACGCAAATCTTTCCTTTTATATGAGATAAGCATGTTGTAATGACAAGAAAATGCTTTTATTTTGTACCCCCTCCCCCCGCCCCCAAACGAATGCTTCTACATTTCTAAGACCAGTACATTATACACTGCACCAGACTGCACTGTCTCCTCCTCACTATGTAATGAAATCCTACCTGAATATACTGTATATACTGCACCCTCCAAAACTAACATACTGCAGTGTTGAAACTGCAGAGGGGATCCATAGGTGGGTTGGGGGGGGTGGAGTTAGGTAATGAAAAGAAAACAGCGGTGGCTCTGTGGAGTGTAAAATGTGAGGTTTAGGCAGCAGCGAGGAGAACGGAACAGTGGAGAGGGAGGTAGAGGGGTAGTGAGAGAGAGAGAGGGGGGAGAGAGATAGCGAGAGAGCTGTAGAGCTAGACGGAGGTAGAGAGAGATAGCGAGAGAGAGGTAGCAAGAGAGAGGTAGCGATAGAGAGAGGTAGCGATAGAGAGAGGTAGCGATAGAGAGAGGTAGACGGGGGTATAGGGAGAGAGGTAGAGAAAGGTAGAGAGAGAGATAGGTAAAGAGGGGTAGCAAGAGAGGGAGAGAGGTACAGAGAGATAG
>OMKN01043605.1:7556-25296 GCA_900302345.1 Melanonus zugmayeri | reverse complement strand
ACAATCGGACATTTACAATAGAAAAAAATGTGTGATTAACTACAAGTTAACTATGAGATTATGTGATTAATCATGATTAAATATTTTTATCGATTGACAGCACTAACATTTATAGAATATTCTATTTTAGTTTCTGTAATACGGCCCCTGGAGTACAACTAACAGCGCGAATGGCAAATCAAACAATGAAACAGGAGCACAACGATCAACGCTAAATGTCAACATAATGACATGATCAGCAGCTCTCATACACCACAGAAGACACAAATACAATCAAAACTACAACACTCGGCAAAAATGTAGTCTACTTCCTACATTTTCTTCCCCTTTTGCCAGGAGCTGATGGAACAGTCCGGATGGCGCGCGGCTGTCCAGTACTGTTATTTTGAAAACAGTACTGTACAAACTTTTGTGTATTTTTATGCTATTTTTTGTATGATTGAATTGAGAAATACACATTTCTATCAGTGTTCTCTGCATTTTCCCTGATAACCAAGCAAGTTGACCATTTATTTATTATATCGCAATCGCAATATTGTCCACTATAATCGCAATCGCACCAAATCACCAAATCGTGCAGCACTACTAAGAATGGTAAAACGCAAACAATTCATTGTTCATCCTGTTCATCCTTACAATAACAGTTTATTGTAAGGATGAACAGGATGAACAATGAATCGTTTGCAGAGCAGGTGGTGAAAGCTGACGTCAGCGCTCAGTCCTGAATGTGTGTGGGGGTGGCTGGTGGGCCTTGATTACTGGATGCACCACAGGTGTGCAGCCTCACCCAGCCCCAGAGTCTAATCAGTCTGACTGGGGTCAGGTGAGGCTGCTTAAACCAGACACCAACCACACACACACACACACACAACTTTAGGGTAGTATTACTACCAGGTTATGATGTTTTTGTGTTAGGTTTGCTGACATGATTTGTGTGTTTTAGGGTTAGTTTTACGAACACGATTAATATGTTTTAGTGTTAAGTTTGCTTACATGATCGTGTTTTAGGGTTAATTTTACTAACACGTTGATGATGTTTTAGTGTTAAGTTTGCCTCTATGAATGTTGTGTTTTCACTAACACGGTTCATATAACTGTTTCCAGGTGAACTGTACTTACATTATTGGGAGACACCGAGAGCACACTCTTGCTCTTCCTCATCTTCCCGGGCAGATCTCCGTCACTGTGTCCAGCAGCTGAGACCTCGCCTGCACACCTGAAACACACCGGAAACAAGTCTGCATCAGAGATGGACTGTACACTGGGCTCGTCAGAACCCAACATGTCGTGGTGTACACTCACCAGGCGTAGGCACACAGGTGAGAACAATAATGAGACAAAGAGCTGGCTGTGGTCTGAGGTCTGGACATATCCGGCACACACACACACACACACACAAAATAAAGTAAATAATGACATGTATGTGGAGTGTGTGTGGTTGCTGGCTGGTGTAAGCAGCCTCACCTGGCCCGAGTCAGACTGATTAAGGCTGCTGCATACTCCGCAAGAACAGAGACATTTGTTCTCTCTCCCAGGGCTGCGAGAAAAAAATGACGTCATTTTTTTCTCGCAGCCCTGGTTCAGGAGTTCTCGCAGCTTGTTCTCAACACATCATCCAGGCAAAACTTTTTTCTCGTGTCGTGTCTGAGAACTATTGTGTGATTGGTCAATTTGAAGTGGGCGTGGTTAATGCGCTTCCAGTGGGCGTGGAAGAACGAACTTTGTTCTTGTTCTTGCCACCTCGAGAAAACGAACACATTTCTTGCGGAGTATGCAGCAGCCTTTAAGCTCTGGGGCTGGGTGAGGCTGTACACCTGTGGTGCCTTGGGGAATCAAGGCACACAGGATAAACCAGCTAGCCACCACACACACTCAAGAGAGAGCTCTGACATTTGAGCAGGTAACACCTGCTCTGCCTGCAAAACTTTGCCAACTCTACAATAAACTTCTGCACAATGTCCACCTGTGTCCTGGTTGTTAGAAGAGCCCAGCAAAGCCACTTAGGTGGTGTGTGGCAGGAGCAACTGCCACAATGTACAACAAGACAACAAGAAACTCCCTTTCTTTCTTCAACCTTTAGGTATTCAATGAATATTGGTTCAGGTCATTTGAAAGTGCCCTTCAAAGATGCAGGCGGTGTGTATTCAATGTCACCTGTAAATAGACCTGCAGTCTATGCTTGAGTATTGTAATGAGTAATTGAGTAAGATTTGGAAAGTTCAAAACTGCATGCATCTGTGCTTTTCCCTTTTATACGGCATTATACCTTAACAAAGAAAATTACACACCCAAGTTGACAATACTACTGAGAGATTAGATACGGGAACCAGCTAAGGAATATCACCATAACATTGAATACAGCATGACCTAGCAAGAATAGTGTATGTGTTTGACTGGCAGCCACACTGGTGTCCATTTCAAATCCATTAGCAAGAATAGCTGCTGGTCGTTCATTAGAAAGAGTTGACGGTGGGCTACATCACACATTGTCAAATAAGACTTCCACCGGTAAACCTCACAGTTCTTGTTTTCCCTCATCGCACCTGCTCCACTGACCCCCTACGTTCCAGGGCAGACCAGTGTGTAAGGCAACCCGGGACAACCAAACAGTCTTGTGTTCAAACCACAGTAACACAAAGACATAGCAGTAAAGAGAGAGTACACTAACATGCAACAAGTGTGTGATTAGATGTGTTGGGAGGGATGAGCCACATCACCACGCACACACACACACACACACACACATTAAGAATCACATTATGGTATTTTACTGTGATAGTGATGTTCCTATGACAACAACAAAAAATACAGGATAAAAACAGCCAAGACTGGATATGACCCCATTGGGGTACATTCAGCAATGAGGATATTGCTGAATGTAGTATCGTTCTGCTCCTGAATGAGTCCCGAAAGATGCACTGCCATGCAATAATGCACAACACAACACCTCCTGAAGGCTCCATAACAAAATCTAAAATAATTATACAATAAAAAATCTGTGACAAAAAACATGACCATCGTTTGGGTTCTCAAAGATGTTTTGTTTGCCATACAATGCGTCGGCTCGATGACAGCCATGGAGATGCAAATGAAGTTTGCATGCCTTTGTAGCAGTAGGCCCGCTTTTCAGAACAGAAGTGTAATCCACACAAAGGGCCTGATTTAGTCAAAGTTTGCACATGTAAAAACGTGTGCAAACTTGATATCACCCGCAAACAAATGTGCAAGCTGATCTACTAACTGTGCACACTGAGGATTGTGTCTTTCAAATGCACAAGACCAAGCGCAATGTCCAATTTAGTACGTTTGCCTTAATGAATATGCAATATGGGGCGTTTGTGCCCTAGCGTGCAAAATACTGGGAGGAGAAAATGCAAATAGGTTAATTCAGCCACGAAATGGGATTTACCAAACCTGAAAGTAATTGCGGTGCTTGTGACTGCGTCTGTATGTTTGAAAGGAAGGGGTTAATCAGCCCAGCATTGCGCACAGATGGCTGCTGTTATTGTGGCAAGAAGGAGACATAGGCTCAATGAAAGAATACGTAGAGAAAGGGTTTTTGGAATGACAGAAGTAAAACTAATTCAGACATAGCGTTTGCGCACTTTGCGCTTGTGGTCCCTTTCTGCTTTCCGTCCAAACTCTCCATGTTGCAATGCACACGCAATTTAGTACTCTTTATCTGGGATCTTAGTAAATCAGGCCCAAAGGGTAGCAACCCCACAGGCAGGTGGCTTCTAACACACCTATTGCCCATTCTGACAACTCTGTCCTTACATTATCACTGATGTGCTTTGAGGTCCTTCTTCTTACCTATGGTAACACATGGGGCCTGATTTACTAAGATCCCAAATAGCTGATCACCGTTAGTAGATCAGCTTGCACATTTGTTTGTGGGGGATATCAACTTTGTACACGTTTTTACATGTGCAAACCTTTAGTAAATCAGGCCCTTTGTGTTGAAAAGTAGTGAAAGTGAAAATCTACTACGAGCAGGTTGTATTTTAATGTTTATTTTATTTTATTTCTAAGAACCAGTTCGCAGCAATGTATTACTTGGGCAAATGCATCAATAAAAAAAAGAATTAAAATAAAGCATTCTATGTCTATCTTGGTATACATAAACCAATAGCCTTGATATCTTCATTAGCTCTGCTCCAATTTTTTCTCACATCTTTCCTATCAAGCTCATCTTTAGTTCTCCTTCCTTCTACTCCTCCCCGACTGTACCCATTCCCTTCCTAACAGCTCCTTTCATGAAAACATTTAGCACATTTAGCACTTAATGAAGCTAAAAGCAGGGCTTAATAGCTTGGCACGCTTTAGTTACCCCTTTTCTAATCATTCAAAAGGAGAGAAAGGGAAGATTGACAGTGAGTTTAAACTGGATAAACAGGTCAACTCTGTCATTAAATCTAGTTTCTACCAGCTGAGGCTTTTAAAATAAGGCAGTGATAACCTAATATAGACAGAAAACATCATCATCATCAATGACGTCCAAATCTAGCAAAGATAAAAGCCTTCACTTTACACAACATCACAGACAATACATTAATTTCCTGCTAAAAACTGTGTGCAGGCAACAAAGCTTTTATTTTCCTTTATTACAATACTAGCCCGACAGTCAAGTCAATACACCTAAAAACATCCCATAATCACTTAATCCAAAAGGCCCACAGGTTGTACTGCTGGTCCAAGATGAAGCCTCCTGCAGAGCCAAAGCCAGACAGCATTCTGTCATATCTCTCCTGTTGCATCTGTCCCACTTGAGCACACCTGACGATGGCTCTGGCTTTCACAATGCATGCTTTCGCTATCTGCCTCACAGACCCCCAGATAACACGCTGATGTCTGGCTGACTGACTGAGTCAAGACAACCACCCAGTCAGTCAGATGGCCTGCTGGCAGGAACAGACGCTCAAGTGGTATGAGGTTCCAGCAGTTCAAACTATCAGTCCGGATCCATCCATCTAATAATGCGTCTAGATAACCATCTGAATGGCTCTGGAAAATGTCACTCCCATTTCTCAATGTATCTTAGTGTTCTTATTGTATCTCTAGCTGTATCTTCATTCATCTCTTCTCATAACTCTAGCTGTATCTTCATTCATCTCTTCTTATATCTCTAACTCTGTGTCCAGTTATCTCTTCTTCCATCTCTAGCTGTGTGTCCATTTATCTCTTCTTATATATCTAGCTGTGTCCATTTATCTCTTCTTCTATTTCTAGCTGTGTGTCATTTATCTCTTCTTATATCTCTAGCTGTGTGTCATTTATCTCATAAACAACAGATAGGTCTTGGGTCATGGTGACTTCATTCTGCCCAATCTGTCCATCAATGTTATTATCAGCAGTTTCCGTCTCTATGCTTTCCACTGTGTCCATCTGTCTTGGCTTCTGTGTGTCTGATCACATTTCCCACATTGGGGCTGTGTTTATGCTTCAGGACTTGATCACCAAATCTGAATGTGTGAATAAATCACTCGCTCTCCCCTCCCTGTTTATGTGACTTGATCAAGCTGCATGTTCATGTTTGAAATGCAGTCTATGCGTAGCGTGCATGGGAAGTACCACAGGTAAAGCTGACACAGCATCAAGATATCAGCCCCAAAAAAGCATTGATTCTTCCATTATTGCTTCATGTTTTTAGAAATGTAAAAGAAACGCTTGTGAGCGGTGGGTGATCCACTGACTGGACCAATCACGGTTTAGCACTGCATGACATTCTGTGACACAATATCCAAGGCGCTAATCTGCAGAGGCAGTCTGGTCTCAGTATGAGGCTCAGTCCATGTAATAGGCCTGCCGTGTAGTTAATTACTCCTTCAAACGGAAAGAAACACTTACGTCAGAAGCCTCAATAATAAGCATTGTGGAACTGGTTATAATATGGTGTGAATATTATAAATGGCTCCACAGGACTCTTCAGGATACAACAGGAATGGGAACATCTTGTACATCGGTTCGGTTTGGACACTGGTGCGGACCAAACAAGCAAACTCTGGTCCGCTTGAAAACGGAGGTCTCGGCTCGCTTGCAAGTGAACCCTGGTGCGGTTCGTTTGAGGTGTGAAAGCAAACCGGACCAAATACAGGAAGCAAACCAAAAAAAAAGCGCATTATGGGTAGAAGGAAATAAAACAAACACTGCGGCGCGCGCTGGTAATTGATTGATTGAATCACACATGAAAAATGTCAGACGATCAAATGACATAGCTGCTTGCCGCCACTTACAAAAACAACGTTTTCAAGTTGTTTAGCAAGAGAATGGTGGCAATGGGGTTCAATTGAACGATTGATCAATGTTGCATCAAAGTGAGCGATAAAAGGCACGTTCACACCAGAGCAATATATAATATATATATAATGTAATTATAATAATATAGCAATATATCGCGGATTTCACTCCAGAAGGGGAGGGATTTCCCCTCTCTATCCAATAGACAGCGCCCATTTCGACCACGTGACATTGTTCAGAAAGTTTGGTCTGCTTGACAAATTGCAGTGTGAAAGCAAACCAAACCAAATGAAAAATGCAGCAATGTTACAACTTCACCCCTGAACTGAACCGAGAGACCACCAGACTATAGGTGTGAAAGCACCCTGAGACCAACAAACTATAGGTGTGAAAGCACCCTGAGAACAACAAACTGTAGGTGTGAAAGCACCCTGAGACCAACAAACTATAGGTGTGAAAGCACCCTAAGCGTCTATATTTTGTAACAAAAAGCTGACACCGAGTGCCAAAGCATAAATGAAAAAATAACTCTTCCGAATTAGCCGGCGCATAAAACAAACTGAACAATGGATGAACCATATACGGATCGGTGAGCAAAAGTCTGCGATCGCTCGCTTAATGTCCGGGAACGTAGAGCATGCCGGCTTCTCCTCCTGGACTTGGGAACCAGTCTCACTGTGGCCAGAATAAACAGCGATCAATAAATAGCCAGTTGATCACTGATCACCCACAGCTGCGTAGTAGCCGCCCTTGTTTTGCACACCAACGCCAAGCCACGCCCTGTTCACACCACAGCTAGCAAAGAAGGACTGATGTACTCGATATTGGATATGGGTGAAACTTTATGAGACGATTGAGGACAATCTGTAAGCAGAGCTGTGGTTGAGAGCTGACAGAATGGAGACCAAGGGTGAACGGAATTAGGTTTTCACACCAATTCTACTCTTTATTGGGGAATGGTGTAGAAACATTTTTTCATAACCACATATACTATTGTGATCTGTGATTGGCCTACAATACCAAAAGTTAACCTCTGCCCATCACTGTTTTTTGATGCAATTCAAAAACCCAAGCCTCCCAGAAGCCATTACAATACGTTCATAAGTGTAGCACTGACAGCAAGTTCTATCAGTACTGATCCCTACTATCTGCATTTAAAGTCCTTGAGCCTCATGTATCCATTACCGCGCTCAGAAGCTTCAGAAAGGAGACTAGGCTTGTGGAAACTACATTACACTCTTAGGGAGAACAAAAGTGTGAGTCATGAATCCAATGAGAAATCATTAATCTGGAAAACAATGGATCTCACATGGAAGCCACTATTATTAAACACACCATGTCTTCAAACCTCTGCATGACTAGAGTCACAACTAGCACATAAAGCATGCTCTTTTCATCTTTTCAACCTCGTGACAATTTCTTTTCAACCTCGTTGTTATTTCTGTGGCCAAACTAAACTTGAGTCCTATATGAAGCGGGCAAAAAAATACAGCCCCACTACAGCCGCGCTCCCTGTGCTTTGCTCCCTTAAAACTGTTTTGGGTTGTGCTATAAATATGAACAGAAATTTGTGTTCCATGTGCTTTGGGATTCACACAGATGAACTCTTGCGCTGTAATTCAAAGGAGTCAAGTTGAAAGAGAACACTTGGAGAGACGCTTCCTTGCTCTCAACATCAAGGGGAGCGGAGCACCACTGGGTGAACCATGGAGTTAAACCAGGACATCACACAAAGGTTAATTATTCATCAAGGTACAACTACAGTTCATGATGAGTTCACAACGCTCACATTGGGTCAAAGACTGCACTCATACTGTGACCCTTCAACCTCTATACCCCTCAATATTCTTTCTCTAGATTGACAGATCGGTAAGGATGAAGTTTATGCATTTAGTCTAAAAACGTATACTAGTTTTCAAGAGTATACATTTTTAGACTGATTTTTAATAGCAGTTCCTCCCAATTTCTTACATTCTTTTCCAAATGGTCCACACTTTCGCTTGTGTCTGCGACATCTGCCAGGCCATTAGGGGTCCAATGTCTTATTTTGTGCTTCAAAATGGTACTCAAAAGCCCTTGCTGCACAGCCTGCATCCATCAACAGATGCTGAATCCATGCAGACAGGAGACTGTATTATAATTGACATAATTTTGTTAGTAAAATTGTATTAGTAAATTGCCAGAACACAGAACACTTCTGTTCTGTTGTTCTGCTTTCACTACCATGCTACCATGCTTGAGAGCAGGGAGAAGAAGAGATACTCTATCACGATCGTACGATCACTCGCCAGCTCAATTAAAAAACCTAGAAGACCTTTCTAAAATAACAAGATGTCAAACATGTATGAATCATACACTCAACAATGGCATCAGGACTGGCTATTTGTGGTCAAATGATTGGGGTTTATGAGGACAGAAAAAATAGTACAGCGGTCAAACTCTCAGCTTCTAAATGTTTATTTAAACTGTCTGACTGACAGACAATTCGTTGTTCAATCTCTTGTTGAAAATGTTTATTTAAACTGTCTATTCTGACAGACACTTTGTTGTTCAATCTCTTGGTGAATGTGTCTGGGAAATGAGAGCTATCTTGCTACAATTACAGCAAATAATGTTTCAACTTGGAGCCTTGATTGTTCAAAATGTCCGTTGCATACAGACTGAAGAGGTCAAGAAAAGAAAACTGTTTTAAGTTGCGTCAGGGGAGGACATCTAAGGCTAAATAACACGTTTGAAATTATTTGTTATTTAGCCTGCTTCTTGAAGCACATGTGTGCATGTACATTTGTACATCGGGTTCTCCCTATGGGTTCTCCCCAGGACTTGTTTATATGGTGGCACTCCCACTGAGTTGCAATCCGTCATCCAGAATAGTGGATGAATTTCATTGAAACTTTGCACAATGTTCAAACCACCTTTTTTCTTTTATGGTAATTTGAAGTAGCCTACTGAAGAAGAAAGTATTAATTCCTGTAACAAATTCATATGGTTTCACCTTCATCCTGTTCTCTTCCCCCTCCCTGCCGGACTGTCTCCAACCCCCCACTGTTTTTGAGGAGTTGATCAATTGAGGGGTTGGGATTAGCATTAAATGGCCCTTCCTCCACACACCAACTGGTGTGTGTGTGTGCCAATCTCACCCACGTATCACATCCAGCCAGTTGTTCAACCTAAAGTGGGTGATTGTTTTTTTCAAATAAATGTAACCCAATAAGGGAATACGGGGGTTGCACCTTTTGCATTGTATAACCTAGGGAACAGGTAATGATTGGAAGACCTCCGATAGACCCACCCTTGTCATGTGTTTTGAAATACCGTTGTATGTGTGAAATTAAATGAGAAGGCATCCTAAGAAGGACTGCGCTGGTTGTTGGGGTATCCTGTGTGAGCCCGAGAATAAAGGATTGAATGTTGCGTCTTGACTCCATGGTCACAAAGGACTTGGAAACTACACCGTGATTTGAATCAATCCTCAACATTTGGAGAGCCAAACCAGTCAGCCAGATAACTTGTGGGAGCCCAGAAAGACATAGTGATTGACCAACTACGCTCACATAACGGGTAGCCAGGTGCTTTAGTTCCTGCCGAAGACACCAGGACCCGCGAGCCAAGCGCTGAGAACTATTGGTGAAGTTTTCGAGTCCAGAACAATACCATCCCATATAGCTAAAATAGCCTATATGTGAGTGTCTGATTGTAGTAAGATAAAGCAAAAAACGTTGTTGCCTATACGATTGTGTTAATGCCTGCTGTGCATTGTGTCCTGCTATAAGAGCGAGGTGGTTTGTAAATAAGCCATGTTGGTATAATATTGTTGAGAAACCTGGAATGGAATTAGTTCCAAACGTTATTTATGTTGGTGTAAAACTGAGCATGGTGGTCATAGTTGCTAATTGTTTTCATTGGTGATTTGGTTTGAGGCGCTCCCATCTTTTGCTTTTACTCGGTTATTACATTGTTCGTAGTTGCTTGTGGTTAACTGTTAGTGTTAGTTTTATTGTCCTGCCACCACCTGGTTGTGCCTTGTAATTGCAAGATTGTACTTGTTATTTCAATTCTTGGTTAACTCTTAGTGCTAGTTTTATTATGTTTTTATTTAATTTATTTAAAAATAATAATAATAAAAAAATAGAGACCTTCAAAAATGACCAGCATGAGGGACTATTGTCCAATCCCTGAAGAACCACCCACCCTGGCCACACCACTGTCATACATGATATCAATACAGGACCTAAATCCATCAAGACCTGTCACAAGAAATTGATTAACTGGACCAAGAAATCCCGTACACCATGGCCACAAGAGGGCTCATGGGACAACACACACCTACACTGCATTGAAGTGTTGCTGGCAGCCCAGGAATCAATATATTCAAGATTAGACAAGCTGCACATCGCCGATGCGTCTCACAATGGATAACACAAGCCGAGAAAAGGAGGAAACAAAAGATGCTCCAGATGAAACATGTCAGAGGGACCTGACCCATTTCAGCGAGGATGAACAGGCATAGAAAAAGTATTCCCCGACCCCTCATGGCCGACAATACCAATTTCACCCCCCGCCCCAATGGAAAGAAGAAGTACAAGCAATCGAAGAGAAGAAAACAACCTGTGTACTGACACAGATGACGACAGCCAAGAAGAAGACAGTGAAGAAGAAGGCAACACTTTTAAAGTGGTGGCACTCTCTAACAGCCACCTAACCACAAAACGACTCTTAGAAAGCACCGACTTGGAAGACACCATGAGAAAAATATTGACCAACAAAATAAACTATAACTAGCATACAAAGCTCTGAAATGGGCAGAAGAATGTTCAAAAGATAAAGCCATCGTGTACCAGAGACTAAAAACCATGACACCAGAAGTACTACGAGACATCAGCCAACACACCAGCACAGCAGTAAAAGCGGCAGAACAGGCACTGACAATGCTTGAGGAAATCCTGGAACAAGAATCTATCTGAAAATCACGGTGCGCAAGAAGGCCCTAGTATCAACAAAAAGGCAGGACTGAATGCAAAGAGAAGAAAAATAAAGCACAGAAACCAGCCCAGACACGACCAATGGACATAAAGAACAAGAAACCGTGGGGGTTCGTGCTAGTAGGGGCTCGCAGACCGCACCCCACTGGTGCGGTCGTTTTCCGCACCAGTGGGGTGCATCCCAGAAGACATCATGCAACAATCAGGACTCACAAGGACAAATATTGGAACCCCGTTCAATACCGTCAGAGCGGCCGTATGGTGAATACTAAGGCAAATCTTTCCAACACAACTGGATATATATATATATATATATATATTATATATATACCCATGCTCAATGGCAGGAAAACCAGCCAACCCATCAACAGCAGAGCCATGCATAGGCACTACTCCGGTGCTCATGAGATCCTCTGCACTTGCACTTGCTGACTCCTTCAGAAGTTCCAGCCAGACCCCCGGACCCCCGGGAGCCATCATATGAAGCCTCGCATAATGCAACGCCCACTTTGCTTGTGCAAATCCCCTTGGGAGTGAAGGATGAGGGGAGGCAGGAGTGCTTGCTTGTTTGTCGGGTTAGGGAAATTAACCCATAGTCAACAGAGGCATTGTTCATGTCTGAGTAAGGTGTACAAAGCCTTTGGAGTGAGTTTGGTCTGAGACTGAAGAAGCAGAACTTTGTTCTAATTGACAGAAGCTGTACACTTGGACTAAGACCACTGCATTGCATGTTTGATAAGGTCAAGAACTTATAATGCACAAAGAATAAGCACTTATAAATCATTTGTCTTGATAATATTTTTTCCTGGGCAGAATCTGTTTTATTCCTGGTACAAAATGCGGTTTCCTATTTTACTTGAAATTAGATTGTTAGTTGAAATTAGGTCATTATACTATACATTAGATCAATTACAACCCAGGATGTACATATATACATATAATATACATTGTTCAGTGTTTGAGTATATTTTTGAGACGTTTACATTTTCAGATTTGTTTTGTATTTTGGTGATGTTTACTTAGTTTTCTGATATAGGGTGGGTGTTTTCTTGCAGTGGTATTTTAAATGATGATTGGTGAGACTTGTGTCTCAAAGGGAGGAATGAAGAAGAAAGTATTAATTCCTGTAACAAATTAATATGGGTTATCCTTCATCCTGTTCTCTTCCCCCTCGCTGCCAGACTGTCTCCAACCCCCCACTGTTCTTGAGGAGTTGATCAAGAAGCAATTGAGGGGTTGGGATTAGCATTAAATGGCCCTTCCTCCACAGACCAACTAGTGTGTGTGTGTGTGTGTCCAGGCTCACCCTGGTATCACATCCAGCCGGTTGTTCAACCTAGAGAGGGTGTATGCAGTCTGTGATTGTTTTTTTTCAACTAAAGGTAACCCAATAGAGAATACGGGGGTTGCACCTTTTGCATTGTATAACCTAGACAACAGGTAATGATTGAATCCGATAGCCCCACCCTTGTCATGCGTTTTGAAATACCGTTGTATGTGTGACATTAGTTGTTGGGGTATCCTGCGTGAGCCCGCAAATAAATGCTTGAACGTTATGTCTTGACTCCGTGGTCTATTTGGGACAAAGGACTTGGAAACTACACCGTGATTTGAATCAATCCTCAACACTGGCTTTCTGTGTGTGTGTGTGTGGGTGACAATCATGTATATTGTATACAGTTGCAAACTAAACCAAGCATGTTTCTAAAACTAGTGTTTTCCAAGACCATCTCTCTTGTCTATAGGAGATAGCATATCACACTGAAAAGCATATCTAAGTTGGCTATGAAGGTGTTTTCAGGGGGAATAACAGTAAGATTTCAGAACCACAGGAATAAGCAAAGACAGACTCCTAATTTTCCAAGAACACCAGAACAACAATTTAGCCCAAAGTCACACTTTGGCAGGTTTTATGACAAGTTAATATTTGTTTTCATAATAAGTTCATATTGTGGAATTATATTAGAACATTATCTCAAGTTCAGCTCACTTTCGGGGAGCTGAACTTTAAACACAAATAATGGGTAGAGCTCTATTGTACCTCTACCTTACCCTAGTCACGTTTTGTGTTTTCAAGATTGTCAAGGTGTCAAGTCAAAGACTATAACTTAAATCGAGTACATTGGTCCACCTGGGGAAAATGTTATACAATCATGTATTTGTTTTAAGTAATTGTAAGCTAAACCTGGCCTGGCCTACAGGAAAGAGCGGTGTATAGGTTGACTGTATCCAATGTTGTGTTGGTCATACTATAGAATGATTTATTACTTGTGTTTAGTGAATAATATCAGAAGATAAGGAACTTCGCAATTGCAATATTGGTCTAAAAAAAATCGCAACGTAAAGCAATTCCATTATTTTCACAAATCGTTCAGCCCTAGTATGGACAGAATATATATTCACAAGTTGTAAATATGTGAATATGGAACACCACCCTGAGGCCTATGCTAAGAGTTGACCATTTGCAAATATCACATCAATGTTATTGGTCTCTTTCTTTCTTGTATTTCTATAGGAATTGTTCTGGCGCCGCAGTGGTGGAATGAGCTCCCTGTCGCGGTCAGGACAGCAGAGTCTTACTAGCTTCTGCAAGAGGCTCAAGACACACTTGTTCAGAGTCCACCTTGACCCTGCATAGCCTCCCTCCTCTACCTCATCATATGTTGTTCGTCTTGGCACATAAACAATTCGTACTTGGCATTGTATGTTTGTACGTCTTGGCACTTAAATAGCAACTTGTTCTATTGAGATCTCTGAAAACTTGCTCTATGGACGTCCTTACTGCACCGACAGGGATGTTGTTGGACTTTCTTCTGACAAATGTACTTACTGTAAGTAGCTTTGGATAAAAGCGTCTGCTAAATGCCCAAAATATAAATGTAAATGGAATTGATTAGATACCAAGTAGATGAAGGTCAGACCAGAGTTATTCATCTACCTCCATGTCGTTAACCGCCACTCAGCAGAAACATGGACCAAGTAGGCTAGATAAGAACATTAAAGAGGGCACTAGATGCAAATCATTTATTGTAATTTCGTCATTACTTTAGTTTAGGATTCAGAGTGGATGGTTCCTCATTTTGAATGGTTAAAAGATAGATTAAATATTTGTTCAATTTTGATTTACTCTAAAGGCCTAAATAAGATTGTTTTTGTCTTAATCAAACAACCAAAAGCAACAATGTTTTTGCACACAATAATCATCTCTTTAGCAGCAAATAGGTTGGTTATCCATACAGAGATCAAAACAAGTGAAAGAACCACTTATTGTGCTCTACGTTTCCCAGAACATCTGTGTTAACAATCAAAAGAGAAAAACTTTGTCAGCCATTGCCGTTTTATGTGGGATACAAAAGAAACCGCTATTGTATGATGTGTCAGCACTAAGCTGGGCTTCTGGTTGTATGCTTGAACAACGTGTGTTACAAATCAATAACACACGAGTTGTGTTTGATCAAAAGGTTTTCAATATCTGATCAATAATAATTAACCCTGATTATAACCCTGAGATAAAGTGAGGCAGGCACTATTAAGTTTCACAAGTCAGTCATTAAAGATGACGAGTATAAACGTTTTCTTGCAACAACAAAAATTAACATGCAAATAAGGGAAGGCAAATGAACAACATGAGCTACTGCACTTAGCCTTACACATAATTGGCAATAGAACTGGGTTTTTTACCGAAATACATACATCTTCCATAAGCATCTCAGTCAGACACCAGTAGAGGAGATTCAATGATCAATATATCGTTGTAAAAGGGTATCTGCTGTTGTGTCCCAATACAAAAGGGAAGTCATTAACTGTGTAGGCCTGGTAGGTGTAAAGCCATCTCAAGACATCAACAATCTGAACGTATCGTTGTCTGTGTTATATCTTAATATTACGCTGAGCAATGGATGTACCTTGCAACATCATCTTGGGATGTAGGATAATGGTATATGAAGTAGGCCATGTGCATTAATACATGTGACCAGCACTGTTGACTGCAGATTATTTGCTGATAAATCCAACCTTAACAAAAGCAGTATAAAGTATTGATTGTAGCCTGATGATATTAAAACTTTGGAATTTGCTAATGTAACAGTTTAAGTTAGAGTCCAGTCATTTTTCCCCCCCACACAATGAATCCTGGAGCGTATGAGTCTGCTGGCACCAATTGAAGAAGTTTACATTGGCACTACTGAATCACTCACCAGCCTTAGGGGGCACTCTATCCAAAAGCCATGAGTCAATGCCACAACACGAGAGTACATCCAAGAGCAAGTTTTTAGAAATGCTGCCATCCTGGAGAATCAACACAGAGCAGAATATTGTGGACCACATTTGTCCTCAGGGATGGCAGAATACTTACAGCACAGCCCACACTCTACAGCAGCCTGTAATTAATGATCGCCTTAGGTCTCCAGTCAGGGAGCTAAGAGGTGTGCAACTCATCTCAACCACTCTGTATTGGCCAGACCACGACAGACTGGGAGCTTGGCCTCCCTCGGCTTGAACAATGTGAAATGACAAAATAGACAAATCACATTGCTCCTTTGTTTTGTCCTACGTCACTATTAGTTTTTGTTCACTGTTATATGAAAAGCAGTGAGTTCTTAATGATATTTCATGTTGTCTTGACTGACACATGATTGAGTCAGGCGAGAAGATGTAGAGGTAGATATTAGGTGTTGTTAGGTGTGAAACCATATAAGAAAACCAGATGGAGAAACAGGGCAGTGAGTTTGGTCAACAAACTTAGGAAAGCTGGGCCATTTTTTTGTTTTTGTTCTTTATATAATGTGCCAAATTATTATTTAGAAATGTGTATAATTGTAGATTACCCTCAAACGATGTCATGGTCTGTGTGTGTGTGTGTGTGTGTGTGTGTGTGTGTCATTTTCCATTACCAAGTATTAGTCATGAGAACGGTTTCAATCAGTGAGAGCAGCTTCTCAATAGAGAAGAAAAAGAAAATAACGTTACATCAAATGCAACCATAGGCTCCTGTATGTGTAGCCATAGTACAATGAACAAAGTTTATATTGAAAGAGTACTAAAACCATCTAACGTTACTCGGGGAAAAGGGAAGTTTGACTCAACGAGGCGTGTGCATGTGACCGAACTGTTGAAATAAAGAGGAAAATCAAAAATGTATAAATAAAGTGTTATACACTCAAAGTAGTCCTGGTTTCCAGCACGCCTGGGTCATGTCCACCTGCTGTGTGCACCCACAGTAGGCCTACACGAAATAAATCACAAATAATACCAGATGTCTGTAAAGGGCAACCTTACCATTTCAGCACACATGAGTATTTTTATGTGTGCAAAATAATCCTTTTTGAAATTAACGTTGCACGAAGTCCGGGATAGATGCGGCGTCCGAAACGTCCCGTCCAGGCGCAGTTAATGTGTAGAGTGCTCAAGTGAGTAGTTAGGAGTATACATTAGTCGTGAAAATAAAGAACAAAGAAGAAACTAACGTGTACATCAAGACAAAATTATGAGGTGTAGAAAGACACCCCCGTTTCTGTCCAAAAACACTTTCGAAAAACTCCGTTGGCTCATCTGTGGAGTGACGAAAGAAAGTGGGCTCAGGTCCAGGCAAGTTCGAAACTACATTCAACACATTTCCGGTTTGGGGATTTTCAAAATAAGACATTCTCCGGTGCGCTTCAGAGGTTTTGAAGAACGCGAATCAAGCTACACTTTTATTTTACACGCGACACAAATACTGTGAAAATAATATTTAACGGAATCTGACAGGATGATTATTCTATTTTCTGAAGTACAGTCATGAGTGCAGTGGAGGTCTCTTTTTGTGTGTGTGTGTGTGTGTGATCCCCCCCCCCCACACACACACACACACTTTTTTCATGGCAGTGCTTTCGTTTGTTGGCAAAAACAGCAACCGGATATGTTTTTCTTAAAAACGGTAGTAACTTAACCTCGTTCCTAACGTGACGTTGGACAGCTGAGGGCAGGGATAGCTTCCCGAAATAATGTTATCACACCGGTATACCGGCTTTCACTAGTTGTAGTGGCGGACACAAGGCACTGGGGGGCGATAATGCAGCACACAACTCATAAAGGTGCAAAGTTTTATGTCCCTGAGACCGCGAGAAACAGGTACAGTATGTGTTCAGGGTGCAGGTGATGCTGTGGGGGGTCATCTGTCAGCAGCATCAGGTGGTGGGGTGCGGCTGTATGACCCTGGCTCTCTGTGGAGGTCCACAGATGTTGCTCTTATTCTGGTGACGGTACCTGGCTGTTCGTGTTATTCTACGGAAAGCATTAGAGTGACATGCCATTGTCCAAGCTCACTTCCTTTCAATCAATGGGTGGAATGTGAGTAACTTCCTTGGGGGTCTCTCTCTCTCTCTGTCTGTCTCTCTCTCTATCTCTCTCTCTCTGTGTCTCTCTCTCTCTCTCTCTCTCTCTCTCTCTCTCTCTCTCTCTCACTTTCTCTCTCTCTCTCTCTCTCTCTCTCTCTCTCTCTCTCTCCCCCTCTGGGATGACAGAGAATGAGAGGAAATGTT
>OMKN01043603.1:0-10664 GCA_900302345.1 Melanonus zugmayeri | reverse complement strand
TGGGAGTGAGAGTAGTGATGTTTTTCCTTTTTGTGTTTCTGGGGTCAAGGTCACTGTGAAGACACTGCTAATGGAGGGAGACCCCAGGGTAAGTTGTGTGTGTGTGTGTGAATACATCAAGCATGTCTGTGTAGAGTTGTGTATCTGTGTGTGAGAGTGTGGGTGGCTGGTTTAAGCAGCCTCACCTGGCCGAGTCAGACTCGGGGGCTGGGTGAGGCTGCACACCTGTGGGCCAATCTGTAATCAGGCCCTCAGGCTTAAACCAGCCACCCTTACAGACACTCGAGACTGAGCCCTGTCCGGACAGAGTGTACCATCCGCTCATTCATTCAACCTTCATCTCTGCAATAAACCGGTTCCAACATCGCCCTGTGTCTGTAAGGGTGGCTGGTTTAAGCCTGTGGGCCTGATTACAGATTGGCCCACAGGTGTGCAGCCTCACCCAGCCCCCGAGTCTGACTCGGCCAGGTGAGGCTGCTTAAACCAGCCACCCACACCCTCACACTGTGTGAATGGATCATGTGTGTGTGTGCACATGTGCCCATTTGTGTATGCATGCATCAAGCATGTACATGCGTGTGTATATGATGTGGAATGTGTGGGCATGTAGCTATGCGTTTTTGTTATACGCAGGTACTTGTATGCACACGCTGTAAAGTATTTTGCAGTACGGAGACTCACTGCAGAGAAAGCCTCAGGACACAAGGTGTAATTCCAAAAATGCAAAGTCTTTACTGAAAACAGTTCAGCATACAAAAATCCAGGTAAACAATGTCCAAACAGGGATAACACTAAAACAGAATCGGTAACGGGCAGGGTAGTCAGACAGGCGGAGATTTGGCAACGAGTGGAGAATCCGGAGTTCAGGCAGATAAATCCGACAAGGAGAAGACAAAGGTGTAGTCCAGGAAAAACTAGCGGAGATCAAAATACCAGGAATACCAAAACTAGAGAGCATCACTGGAACGTTTTACACAGAGGTACAAAGACGATCTAGTACGAAACAAAAAAAACCCAGAGGGGTTATATGCAGGTAGGGTTGGCAGGTGGTGCAATCAGGGGCATGATAGTAATTGGGGCAAGGTGTGGACAAATCAAAGGGAACACATAGAAGGGGACATCTAGTGGACACTAAAAAACACTACAACAGGAAACACAGAGCATAGATTAACGGGGTGTGACACACGTGTGTGTGTGTGTGTGTGTGTGTACAGGCATCTTTATACATGCATACCTGTGTGTATGTGAGGTTGTGTGTGTGCATGTGTGTAATGGCTTGTTATTGTGTTATCTATGTGTGCATGACCAGACCTCCACATGCGCTGTCACTCTCTCCTCTGCTGGGCAAAGCACCCAGGCCCTGTGGAGAAAATTGTAGTTCAATTAAAAGCTTAATGATGTTTTATGCTAAGTGGGTCGTCACTGCTAAAGCTAGCGCTCCTGTTGCATCCGGGAGTTGCACGTCTTCCTCACTCACAGCAACCAATTTATGCTGAGAATAAAAGGTGTTTGAAATGTCCAAGAACTCAAAATGTGGTTTGATTGATGGTTAACAAGATAGAGGTAGGTGGTGTTATGTGTGTATAAACAATTTGCGATGTCAGAAAGAAATTAAACCTATCACTTCCAATATGCAAATCATTTCCAGGTTTAAGGGGGGGTGGATGCACAACAAGAATATTCGTATATCCTAGAGGATGTGCCGATATTCCATTTACAATGTTTATTATTTTAGGGATTATTTGGTGGAAATTATGATGAAACTACTTATTCTTCAGTATATCATAGTTTTGCGAGAAATACACCTGTAGGGGACCATTTAAACACAGTATTCATTTTGTTTAACTGTGCAGTCTGGATATGACTGCAAATGCAGTCATTTGACACACTGCGTTTCACAGCGATGTGTCTTTGGAGATAATCCAAGTGAAATGCAATTATTGGAACAAGAGCTGCTCTCTGAAGACCGTCGCTCCTGACCCTCGTTTCCATGTCCTGTCAGGGTTCATATGGACTAAATACTAACAGAGATGAGCTGTGGAGAACCAAAGTACAGCATGGATTATGGTGAGGCAATGATGAATGAATATCATATGAATAATGCACAACATAGCTACACAAGATAACATGACACAAGACATACAAGGACTCAGCCCAAAACAATGCTAGACTAGACGAGACACAACACCAATACCAAACCAACTATTCATTTTATATACAGTATCTAATAAAGAACCAGTTTTCATCCTCTTTACTGACATAGCATAACAAAATGTATTAAAACATTTCATTGGGTAGCAGGCAACGTGTGCACACAATTATTCACGCGCATGTAGGAAGTGGCGTGAAATACATGACAAGAGGAGGTGAAAAAACAAAGACAGAACTTCACAATGAGTATTTCCTGTCCCCTGCGGCCAGTGGGGTTTCGTCCCCGTTTGATGATGTCACTACGGAACGTGGCAACTGCCCGCTGCATTCCACGCGTCAACACCGTGTTGACTCAAAGTCAACACATTAGCCAATGATTGGCCCGAAAACATCCGATGGAAGTAAAAGCAACTCTGAAAGTGTGCTAACCATGTAGGCAGTTACCCTCGCAGTCATTCCCTCTCTTTCAACCGTGTTCCCCGTCTGTCAACAACATAAGATATCAACATAATACATCATGAAGCTCAAAGCATACGTAGCGCGAGTTTCACCTCATATTTGTAGTGCAAACTAGAATCATATTGTTTTACCTAGAGTGCGAATGTAGCGTGGCTGTGTTTTTTCGCTTGCTTCAAATAGGACGTAAAAAATTACGAAAAAGGGCACAACACAAGACACACAATGACACACACACACACACACACACACAACACTGTCTTCACTGTCCTGTCCATGAAGGCACAAAACACCATGGAAAAAGTGCTCATATTCCAGTCTATTCACCACAGCAATGTACATCACAGTGGATGTGAATGCCACAGTAGCTTTCTAGCTTTCTCCCCCAAAACAACAACAACAACAACAACAACATCATCATGTACCGGCCTTGCTGTGAGGCGCCCCTGTGGTAAGTCCACACATTCATCCCCCATCCCAACCCCCCTACACTCATCCCCCTGGCATTCACCAGGGAGCGCGGTAATAGGCACACACACTATTGTTAGCCGGCCCGCTGTCGCCTCTCCGTCTTTGTGTACATTGGCTCTCTGAGGGCTACAGGCTAGGCTACGAAAGAACTAATGGAGCAGGTGGAGCCCAGAGGCACTGACAAGGGAACCCCTACGTCTCCCAGCAGTAATCATTATCGCGGTATTGATTTTAGAGTTTGCTGTGGAGGAGATAATGACCAGGAGAGGAGGAGGAGGAGGATGAGGAGGAGGGGGTGAGTGGAGGTACCCCGCTAAGATAGGATGAAAGCAGAAATATGTTCAGAAACCACTGACATTTTCATGAAGCATTTGATGGACGCAGGAGAGACCTCCACTGGGAATTGGGGAAAAGCCTGCAGTCCATGCAAGATTCAAACCCATTACCTCATCATCCTACTGAAAAAAAAATCCAATAAACCCTGTCATTGGCGACTGGTGAAATACAACCCAGCTCTCTCAACCGCACTGGGATTAGAACTCATAAATCATGAAATCACACTTCTTCTAGATCAATCCTCCTGTACCCTATCCGTTCAGTGAAAATATGCAATAAAGTATCCGATACCGTAATAAAAGAGATTATAGGTGAGACGCAGGGCAGTAAACCGGTGCACTAACGCTACACATCATGTTGCCGATGGATTTATCGATAAAGCTCTCATTGCGCAGGTATTAACCCTCCTACATGTGTTGAACGAAGACGGAGAGGTCGGCATGGAGAGCGCTGATCAATCGGCTGGATTGCGTATCGATTTCTCCGTCGATCTCGACAGACAGAGGAGCACCCCGGGGGGTGTGCTGCTCGGTGGCAGTGGTGACCTTGGAGGTAAAATGGAGGAAGGTCATGTTTAAAATGTTTCTCAAGTCATGGAGAGGATGACATAAAGGAGTCCTTGAAAGCCATCTGCTTCCCTCCTCTTTTTACACATGATTTTTAGATTTTTGTATTTCCTTTGAAATCTGTCTTTGAATGTTGTTTCTATTTCATAAATCATGTATCAAATTAATTATGTTTCTGGACACAAAGATTGAAGGACAGAATATTTAATCTTTTGTGACCAGTCAATTTGAGCTAGAATCATTTCACAGCTTGGTGCTGCTGGTGTGAAATTATTCTAAAGGATGATTCTATTTGTTGTCAGTTATTTTCAAACCAACAAGTCTTCCAAATGGTTGACACCGTGGTGATGAAGCTACCATCTCCTTCATCACCATTGAATAGCAGACGACCCTCCAACTTTCTCAGTACCACAGTAACCCAGAATATAGTGTGTAAACTAGTCTGTTAACTGGGCCAGAGCAAACCTAAATACACCGCGCAAACGTCCCTTTTCAGACACGGCAAACTATCACACAGAAGATGGCCGAGAGCTAAAGAGGTCAGGAGGGGTTTGAAACTTTTATTAGCGGAAGTTGCCTAATATTAGACCAGCGCTAAAGGAGGGGGGTGAGGAGGGCTACCACCACACAAGGAGGTGAATCCATTCAACACATACCTTGAATATCTTCTGTTGGAGGGCCTGTGTGTGTGTGTGGGGGGGTATTCTAGGAATAGATGTGTTCTCATTCATATTTCACCAGTTGATGGCCTAACATTCTCCCAAGGTGGTGTGTTCACTTGACAACACAAGAACAATTTGCGATGCAGGTAGGTACAAGCACCACAACAACGCTTCTGTCTTCTCTCATCAGGTACATTTCACTGTAGTTTCTATCCTGTTCTATTCAATTGTGTTCTATAGAATGGGCTTCCAACACAAGGGCAATTGTGTGTCCAATTACTGCAAAGGGCATATTTAATAATAAGCAGTTAAGACAAGACCAAATAAGATAAGACCTTTTAAAATGAGTTCATCTCAAGGTGTTATTCTTAAACACATGATTTGATCAAACAAAATGGGAATTACATCACAGTACCACGGTAAATAGAACAAGAATAATACATTAATTGGCGGCAAATATAGCACCAAATGAAAATAAAATACACAAAAACGTGTATGTAAAGGACATGCTATGGAGGAGAGAAAAATGAGATGGACGGCTACTACATTTCATCCTGCTAGAGCATTGACTCAAGTATATTTGAGTCTATTTTCCCTCAGCGGGTGACTATGAGAATTGCCTATTGTGTAACAGAGAAACGCAAATCGCGATTTCATAACGAGAAATATTTTCGGAGTTAAGGCAGGAGAGAGATGCGTTTCACGTCAGCAAAGACCGGATGTCTCGTCGTGGGCAGAATAGGGGGTTTACTGTGGTATTTGGCTGAAGGCATGAAGAAGCTATTTTAATATACAACAAAAAAAAGCATGAAAGGGATATGATTTGGAGTTTCCGATCGGTATCTGAAGCCTCCTCCATTATGTGCTGCTGCTGCCCACCTCTTGCTATTTCTGCCTCTGTTGCCTCCCTCCTCCTCGCTGCTCGCCTCCTCCCACGCATTGCCATCCACAATCCCTCACTTCTAGACACCAGGAGGGTACGGTACTGTCATTCTTCAGTGACTCATGTACTGAATGTACATAGATGGTCAACGGTTTCTTCTTAAGAGTCGAGGAAATCTGCGTTTAAATGGGAGTTACTTTTTTTGCCCTTATGGTGACTGTCAGTTGCTTCACTGCTGGGACTGGGCAATACATAAATAATAAAAGGCATCTAGCCAAATGAAATGACTAAATAGTATCTCTGCTAAATTACTGAATAGAGTAGTCCAGGTAACATAGGTAACATCTTGGACCAAGGAGGTAACTTGCCTGGGAGACCATTGATGTCAGAGTCTCAGTGGGACCCGAGACCTTTCATCCACGGGTTCAATTTCACACCAGGAGAACCACCGGGCATTGTTGACCCACGGAGGAATTAAAGTCCAACCAATCAGAGGCTGTGTTCCGACAGGATTGGGGCAGCGAGACACATTAATCAATACACGACAGACCAGGGGGGAAATAACGATAGCCGTTGCCACTACTGTGCACGTTATATATATTCACACATAAACCTCAGCTGAAACCATAAACATTTCATGAAACCATGAAATACACCTTTAGATGCAGAGTCATTTGTATTAGTTTGATATTAAAAGGGGGAATGTCTCTTTGCAAGCACTTCAACTTCATTACTCACACTGAAAAACTAACAGTATCTTAATACATGTAATAGGTGCCCGTACTTAAACATACCCTTATAAGGCGGGTGGGATCACACACTTAACAGCCAATTAAATCATAATTTTCCTTCTGGTTTCTTTTATCCAACAGTTGGTTTGTCAGATTATCGTAGCAGCTCTCATTTTCACCTTTAAAAAAAACCGAGCAATTAGTGTCTCAGCCACGCTGCTGAATGTCAACGTTTACAGCAAGACGTGTGACCGTAAACGCCTTCCTCCTCCTCTGAGCTCTTCGTGTTAAAGCTTCTGAGTCCTACGGGTAAAGCTACCATAGTCAAATACTACTATAGTACAGTCTAACATATATTCTGTTAGGTCTTTAGTGCGTTTATGTCATTATGTTTAACAGAAATTGTATAGAATTCCTAATGAATTCTGAGAAAAGATGTACTCGCTATGCTAATGTTTTCTACATTAGCATATTAGCACATTTCAACTCATCACGACTCATTTTGTGTGACTGCTCATTATGTGTCGCTTGCTGGAGCAAACTAATCATTTATAAAGTGACAGTTTGGCTGATAAGCATGTGAGCGAGGTAGGCCTACTGTCCGCATGCTGGTGTTTGCTTAACCTTGTTTAAGTCGACAGCGCTAAAGGTAAGCGTCTATCCGTCCTTCACTAAACAGACACAGTGAACACATATGAGTAGGAGAAAAAACATTTGCTATTCAAATGGTTGTTTTTCGTTGTGGATGTCGTCAATAAGAAAAGACAGCAAATTATATCGCTTTAAACTTGTTCACAGTATAACAGCTCAGAGTAGTCCTGCTGTGGCTTGATAAAACATTTCTTTATCAAACTATTATTATTAAAATATCTAAAATGGCTTTCTGGGATCCTCTGAGTGTTCTGTATTGTATTCACTATTGGATGAGGAATTATGTTGGTCTCCAATGTGACAAAGATGGCACTGTCCATTTCCCTAACTGCTTTATTATAACCAGCTAGCCATCCTATATATAGCTGTCCCTTTATCCCTATACACTGGGGCCAAAGGAATTGAGAATAAAAGAACATTAAGAGCAGCAGGAACCTTGAGAACACAACAGCTATTGTTTCAGGATGAATCCGGGCCTTTCTCCCACGCGTGGAAATCCAATTAGCAGGAAGCAGAGAAGTTTGCTCTTCCCTGCTGCGACCTGACACATATAGGCCTACACAGTGTCTTAGAGGGATAGGAGAAAAGGACGGGCGAGCATCCTATTCAAGACATAATGTCAAGTAACAAACACCCAGCACCTAAACACCAGCGGCGACACCATGTGACACCATGTGACACATAGATGGTTGTGAGATGAAGTACCCGCTTTACTATGGTGCATTAAAGAGTAGTTTATTGGCACTGTTGCTGAATGTTATGCCTCATTCAGCAACAGTGAAAGACTAAGACTTAATTTCATTCACACTGTATACTTATGTTACATACATTCTAACTTATTAGTTATTATATGAATATACTTCCATGAAAGTCTGTAATGCATTTTCTGGTATTAGATTAGATAGTGTCGTGGATAGGGTGTTCGACTCCCAGTCAAAGGGTACTGAGTTTGATCACCAATGTTTGCAGCCTAACCTGTAGGCATCCTTGAAATCCATCCCTTTGGATGAATGCTTCTGCTAAATGCTTGTTTTCTCTGATTTAACCATACTATAGAAGTGTACTTTCTAGACAGATGCATGCCCTCACAGCGCAATAAAACAATACAACCACAATCTTATCGGCGTAGCTTTTGGGTGACAGTGTTCTCAAGTTAATCTCACGGAGAGAATTAAATTCACATTAGTAACAATAGCCATAATAATTAACTCTTCTCCCATTCGTGGTTTAATGTGCCAATCAATGCTGTGTGTGAAGAGGCAGAGGGAGACAGCTAGCCCCGCCTCCAGAGTGTGTGTAGGCGAGGTGACACACGCCCTTCACACGGGTGGCCTCTCCACACTCATTTAGTTGGAGTGACCCGTGGGTAAGACAGGAGAGGAGGTTACCAGACTACAACACATGTCAAATGTCGAGTGTGAAATTAACTAATTTTATCACTCATCTGAGAAATGACACACACACACACACACACAGAGGATGATATAGACTTCTGTGTGTGTGTGCATTCTCAGATGTAGGCAGCTTTGAGTTAGTTTACCTGCTCTGTGCTCTGTCTCACTGTTGCCCAACACAGATGTTTTAGGACAACCACTCTAAATTAATCCTGAAGAGAGATTATATTTACCAACCAACATAAGACTAACATCCATGAGTTTTGGGCCGGCAATAGAAGTCTACAGCATCTATCTGCTGTCCCCCAAACAGAGGATACTTGCAAGCAGGGGAAACCTTCTCATGTTTGTTTAAATTGAGATATCGACAATAACGAAAAACAAAGAATTACATTAGTCTGGTTCTCTAAGGAACTAGGGACTGTGGAGAGAGAGGGAGAGCGAGAGAGACTCATTAATCAGCGGCCCGTACGTTTGATAGCTTGACGCGGACACCATGGCCTGGCCAAGCCACCAGCCAGCCGTTGGCCACACAGCCAACAATCGGAGAGTGAGACAGAGAGAGAGAGCGAGAGAGAAAGAGAGAGAGACACACACACACACACACCCACACAGGGAGAGCAAGACATACACTGTATAATTCCTAATGCATTCTGGGAAGCAGGGAGAGGGGTGATTTATGATTCGGCAGTCTGAGTTTCCTTCACATTAAGATGTAATTATTCCCCACATTTTGTTGGGGGAAAAGAGAAGGATTGGGAAACAGGGAATATAATATAACAAACACATTGGCCTACAGGGAGTTTCTAACGTGTAGGCCAGGCTTCATATAATCAATGTCAGAGTTTAAGATGAATGGCCCGTGAGCCGCGGAGATGAGAGAGAACATTTAGGATGATTTAAGACCTCTATTAATGCACTTTAGAGTCTGTTTACAACTATGCGTTAAAGAAAATAACCGCATTTAAATGGGAATGTGACTAGATGATAGGCCTGAATAATAGTTAGCTAAATAGGTTTTTATGCACCCATGATAACATTATATTTTCAGTAACAGAGACTTTGCTTGTTCTGTCTATAATCTCAAATGTTATGGATATGGATTTTAAGATCTCGAGAAAAGAAGGAGAACATTTTACTTTGAATGAATACTTTGAATCAAGGACATCACAAACACAATCATTAACATGAGAACATTCGGGAGTGTAAATGTGGAATGGACTGCATTGATATTGCTTATATAGTCGCTAAGGGCACTCATGACACACACACACACACACACACACACACACTCCTGCTGAGCCAATCTACCGCCCCCTACTGGCCGATGCAGGTACTTCATCACCAGTTGGCAGTCCATCCCTTTGGAGACCTGCGCGCGGTAGGAACAGCTTGTGATCGGTACAGACAGCTGTACGCCGGGACTCATGGCAGAAACACGGAGCCGACACGGACAATTAGAGACGCCTGGGTGGATGCAGGGTGCTGGTGGACTTAACGCCACATCTGCTGTTCGTCTGTAATTAAGATGCACACTTCTCAGGTGAGAGGAGCCCTGCTCCCTGGCCAATGGGGGACGGTACATGCACCCTTTTAACCAATAAGATAGGAGTGCAGCTGTTTCAGAAGGTTCTTGGAGTAGGACCACACTATTCATCCTCACGTTGATTTTCAAATAAAAGGCCCTATCTCTGGGGATTCTGATGCTTGAGTCTACTGTTACTTTAAACTCATTTCTTGTGGCTGTCGTGTGGTGAATCACTTTGTATTGCCGTTTTGCACATTCAAAATTGAGCGGTGGCAAGCCGAAGCTATGTGAAGAGAGGTTGAATCCACATCAGAGAGCCGAAAAACAGAGGTGGGGAGATGGAGTGCGACCCACATCATACATTACATCACCCGCTTTTATTGTGAAGGGCGAGAAGAGAAGAAGGCAGGCACGGATACTGTGTGTGTGTGTGTGTGTGTCAATGATAGAGAATAAAATATAAGAATAAAATACCACATTCAATACCACAGATACATTCGGATGAGATGAGATTGAAAAGGCTAGGTTACTATGTGTGGGAGACCCTCACAAAGAGAAAGTGTGGGATGAGGGATGGATACAGAAAGAGAGAATCAGAAAGAGAGTGAGAGAGATAGAGAGAGCTTGATAATGTTAATGTTAGAGAGATGAAAGAGAGAGCGATAGAGAGAGGTTGATAATGTTAATGTTAGAGAGATGAGAGAGAGGTTGTTAATTTAGAGAGAGAGAGAGAGTGTGTGTGTGTGTGTGTGGAGGGGGGCCAACCAGATGACATGCTTCAACCTCATGTTTCTCTGCTACTCCTCTAGCCTCCGCACTCCCACACTGTCGTCGC
>OMKN01043591.1:0-13628 GCA_900302345.1 Melanonus zugmayeri | reverse complement strand
GAGTGAACATGCTTGGCGTGTGCATCGGTGAGCGGGTGGGGGTGGGACTGAACCCCGCTGAGGGTCTCAGAGAGGGACGGCGTCTCCTGGGCTCCCTCTGAAGGGTACAGCTGCATCACCGCCCCCTCCTGGCCGCCCTCCTTACTGCAGGACTGGCAGCTGCAGTGGAAGATCCTCTCCACCAGCTTGTCCACGTGAGGCGTCTCTTCGCTGCCTGGACACTCCAGCGTCACCTAACCATGTTTACACACACGCACACACACGCATGCGCACACACACACACACACACACACACACACAGGCATGCACCCACACACACACACACACACACACACAAACAAACACACAGAATGGTTGAAGTCCACCAATCCTGCTGATCCTCTCTACAAAATGTGTTTGTCAACAGAGTAAACAGAAATCGTGTAACTGTCCAGCTAACCGCTTCTAGCTTCATAAACGATCCTGACTGCGTGCTTTTTCGCAAACGTTTCTCATCGATGATCAATTCCAATCCCACTGCTGCAGAGACATTACTAAGCAGCAGTGTCCAGAATTGTCAGAACGATGACCTTCTTCCACATCCAGTTCCAATTAAACAGAACTACGTGCGCGTAGTCCCTCGTCTCCTGACAGGGAGGTCAGAGCGGAAAAACAGCTGTACACTGCAATAACAGCTGTACACTCTGTCCAATCCTCATTTCCATGACCACCTGCTGTGATCTCACCTGCGCTGTCACCTTCCCGCCCCACCTGGCAGCGTTC
This sequence comes from Melanonus zugmayeri, assembly GCA_900302345.1. Classification (NCBI taxonomy): domain Eukaryota; kingdom Metazoa; phylum Chordata; class Actinopteri; order Gadiformes; family Melanonidae; genus Melanonus; species Melanonus zugmayeri. Next base: position 12,866 of record OMKN01043591.1, on the reverse strand, counting down.
CAGACTGCGTACAACTCCACACAAAGCCCGCCGTGTCACAGGACTCTGCGAGCCCCGTCGGCCAGAAAGGAACAATGAACCGGAGCCTGAATGCAAGACGCGGCTCCCCAGACGCCTAGGGAACCACAGACCAGAGTCTGTATAGCGCTCCAGACCAACATGTAAGCCCCTCGCTAGCTTTGTGTGGTGCTAGGTGAGTGATTGTGTGTGTCTCTGAGTGTTATTTGAAAAGGTCTCACGCTGTGTTTCGAGCTCGCTCGCGATTAAGTCAACTATTTTGGTTTCAACAGCCATCTTGATCTTGTGCCCTTCAATCCGATTTTTTTTTCCTTCATACATTTTAGGCCACGAAAAATATCCCACTGTGCACAGCTACAAAGGTCAAATTACCCATGATGCTTTGCATGGAGCTGTTTGAATGTAGTGCTTATTTGGGTATACTATTTGAATGTTCCACATAGGCATCCACCAAGCAGTCCTCACGACACGGGGCGCGTATGGTGGGTGTTTTCGGTCCAAAGTGTGAGCAGACTTACCACTTCCCACTGGGTCTGGGCAGGCATGCAGGAGTCACAGTGGACCAGAGACTCGGTGGACTGTGGAAATGTGTTGGGCACGCTGTAACTGAAGCACTGCCCCAGACAAGCTCTACGAAGGGAGGGAGAATACTGAATACACAAACATAACACACTTATGCTGAACATACTGACATGTATTACACTGACACTGGATGTACTTACACTCAGTATAGGCCTACTTATAGTGGACATACTCAATGCACTTAAAATAAATATACAGACACTTAAACCGACACTGGATATACAGCGAATATGCTGACACTTGGTACACGTATGGATATACTCCATACACATATAATAAATACACCGCCGCTTATACTGACACTGAATATACTTATAAGGAATGTACTGACACTCATACTAGAATATTTACTGAATATACTAGAGCAGGAATAAAAGTAGCATTGTGCACAGAATACCCATGTCGACACAATCTAATTCATATTAATAACCAAATGAGTCTCTAGGCATACGTATGTGACCAAAATAAGAATATATATTTTTTGTCTTTTGTTTTTTTCATGTGTCTTCCTTCTGACCTGTTCTGAATAGATCGAGGCTGACATCCTGTGTGCCCGACTATCTGTGTGATGTTCTTGGCCTCGCACCAAGCACTCTTGTCGGGGAACAGCGCCAGACGGTTGATGTGTGCAGGCGGTGCCGCCGAACAGAGCGCAAGTAGTGCGCAGCAAATCAGAATTCTGTGCCACATGACTGCGTCTAAAGGTGCACACACACGATACACATATGCACACACACAATACACATATGCACACACACGATACACATATGCACACACACGATGCACATGTGCACACACACAATACACATGTGCACACACACAATAAACATATGCACACACACACACACACACACACACACACACACACACACACACACACACAATACACGTATTTGTTGCTGTACCTTATGTGAAGAAAAGCACACACGTAGAAGGGTGAGAGATTCGTGCTTGTCTATTGCTTGCAAGGATGCGGTGCACTTTCATTGGTATTTTATGAATAATAAATATATGACGACAACCACTTTGCGCATGTAGGCCTACAAGGAAAGCAATTAATTAAGTCTAGTGGGGTTTATGTTACAAGGTTTAGATCATGCATAGATGCAATCTTCACGTCCATGTGGCAAAACAGGACTCGGTGGGTTCAAATCGTCCCAAAAGCAAATATGGGGGGAAGAGAGGATCCTCAGCGGTACCACCTGACTCTAATAAACCCCGAGCGTTAAACTTTGTTCTTTCAAAACGCCTTGGGTAGGCTTACTCACGTCATTTACTATCGAGAAAATAGCTTTCTCTTGGCTTATAAAAGGAGCTGGTCCCCCACGTCGTCCTATTTACAGGATGTTTTGAAGTTTGGTTCACATACCATTCCAGTTAACTCAACGAGTAAACTAGTTGAGAAAAGCACAAATAGGCCTACAGTTCTTTATAGAAATGATAGGCCTACAGTTCTTTATAGAAATGATAGGCCTGCAACGACGCAACGTGACGGAGCTGCAAAAAGTGTCGCGTCGTGGCTTTTATGTGATGCCTTTTCGAAATGTCAATTCCCATTTAATCCCAATATAGGCTATAGGTGATGAGGAAAGTGGGTTTAACAGCTCCGACTCCTAAAGACGTCAGTTAAACGAATTTGTCATTAGAGAAAATAGAAAAATTAAGGAACTGAATAATAGCAATGTGGTCTAGGTTCTCCTCGGAATTGCTGACCTAAAGTCGTCGTGTAAAACTTTTGGACTCACCCACAGAAGACCTCCGTCCGCCGAGCGACCGCCGCGCAGTGTCCCGCTGAGAGCCCAAAGCCGAGGATTAAACACGTCTAGCGAGAAGGATGAACGGTATCAAGGGCAGGTATAAAGACGTCGTTAATGACAAAAATTTACAGCGTGCTTAATTTTGCGAGCATCGAAGACCGGGACTAATCCGATAAGCGAATCCCTTATCATCCGCGCGAAAAGAAGACGAAAAGAGGATGGGGAAGGATGGAGAGATAAGCTTATGTCCGCGTCTCTGAAGTCCCATCAACTCGCGCTGTTCCTCCCCTTTGTTCACTTTCCGTCCAGTTATTCAATTCCCCCCCCAAAAAACCTCACTGACCAGTTAAACGCTGCGCTGTTTCTTCTCCCCGAGTCCCCCTGAGCCGTGAGTGGAGCTGCGAGAGGCTCGTTTGGGCAGGGTTTAGGTGGAGTATGCAGACAGGGATCGTTTGGGCAGGGTTTAGGTGGAGTATGCAGACAGGGATCGTTTGGGCAGGGTTTAGGTGGAGTATGCAGACAGGGATCCTGCTGTGCCGTTGTTGGACGAAAGAAAACGGGGAGGGAAACATTTTGTTTGGCAGGTTTCAAAAGTTTCCCCACGCAGGAGTGAAAGTTGACCCTTTCTGCATCAGGTCATGGCAAGCCACCATTAGAAGGCAAAGATCACTTTTAGAGCCTATTATCACACCATAACATGTTGTAGCCTACAAAATATTATTTTACAGTTACCTCTGTTTATTATAATATTCATTTTAAAGCGGACCTCTCAGTAGCCTTCTTCAATCTATATAAATGTTCCCACTTACAGGCTCTAAGTTGTCAAGCATAAATAATCACACCATTAGACCTACTACCATTTTAATACAAAAGGTCCCAGGTGCACAGTGCACCCCTAGCCCGGTTAGAGTAGGCTAATTCAGTCGTTTCTTTAATGCCTTTTAACTCATTTTAAACTAATACACTGGCCACAAATGACTCACGAACCATTCTAACCCTTGACATTTGCAATCCGACTTGCATGGTGACATTAGCACGTTGGCAGTAACACGCTGCTGGCAAAGCGCAAGCAGCTCGTTATCCTGAACACATCAAAAGGCTCGTTTTTAAAGCCACGACGCCGAAGTCTGTTTTTAATGTCTTCCCCCGCGGGTTCGGATCCTGCGGCCCTACCTGCGTCCACCGCGCTGACCTGGCGCGACAGCAGCCAGCGAGAACTGCGAGGATGACAGACAGGAGGGGATGATGGTGGTGGGGTGGGGGGCATGTACCATCGCCTCCTTTGATCTGGAAGTGTGTTACGTGCACTTTTTTTGCAGACGTGCGCTACAGAACACAGAACTCACCTGTTAGCAATAAGACCAAGCTCCAGTCCAGAAATGGCATTCCTTTGCATTCCACAAATTCTGTTGCACCAGGGGGGCTGTACAAACGTGGGCGTGCATGAAACACACACACACACACACACACACACAAATAAACTGACTATAGCGGGGCCCCAAAAACACATAAGTGATCAATCAAAGTCTTGACAGCGTTGCCAAAAAGGTACTCAGCCAATAACTACAGTGAATGTACCAGTTCTTCTGACACACATAGCATAGACATAACACACTTCACCTTCATTACAAGACCCGTAAATCTCCTCGCTTTATTCCCCGAGCCACTAATGCTTGGTCTCGTATGAGTGAAACCCCCACCGGTATCCTGTCAGGCATGCTTTATATTTCATATGTATCTTCTATAGCGTTTCATATGCGTGTGGTGCGATGATCTAGCAGTTGTACTCAAGCGAGACGACTGGTTGTCGTTACAAATTAATAGGTCAAGTCTGCAGCCAAAATGTGAAAAATGTTTTTTTTTCATTCAGTCAAGTCAATAGAAAGTCCACTAACTCTTAAACTATTATTCTGCAAAATGCTTCTGCAGTTCCTGCTCGCTTCCAGAGCTGCAGATGGGAAACCTGGCTTCAATTCCAAAACAGCGGGACACCCAATCCCCGCGACTCATTAACACAAAAAATTACCTCCAATCTCCACAGCCCATTTCTCTCCCTCTCTCACACACACACACACACACACACACACACACACAAAACAACAACCTCTACCACACACCCGCAAGCAGTTCATAATACTTTAATTAAATATACAACAACTTCCCTTCTATAAACATACACAAGAACATCATTGGGTGGTACCATTTACACACAGAAATTGGCAGCAAAATGTGAATCAACTTGTTGATGAGATACATCTCAGGGACGAGGGAACTGTTACACCACAGTTTCCCTGCCGGTCCCTTGCTCTTGGTCCTGGAACAAAAACAGGGACAGATACATAATGTGGCCCAACCATTTCACATTGGAGTAATGCTTTAATAAGTTCAATGTTTTGCATCTCTGTGTATAAAGTGTACTAACCTTAACCATGTGGCCGTGAAGCAGATGGGGACATCTCCTGTCATGCTGGCAGTTGGAGTATCCCATTCCAAACCCCACGCCTGAACCCAGTGAAGCAGGCCATGTGTGCCCTAGCAAAGAGGAGTTATCGTTGTTTATTATTGTTAAAAAACACACACACACGCACGTCACTACTGACATAAGCCCATCCAACAGCAAGAGAGTTAACAAAAAAACCCACTGTGCTGCTGACAGGGCTTATCTGTTCAGCGGCAAACAGAGATTGCCGTCTTATCCCTCAGATGAATATGAATACTTACGCTTGAAGACAAGGAGCGAGAACGCAATGCCCACACCGAGGCCGGTAACTACAAAAGAGCAAGGAAGAAGAAAGTGTTAATAGCATCATCAGCTTACACACAGACAATGGAGCACGCTGTACCTCTGGATCAGTCTGTCCTGCCACTGGGGAAACGTGAGCATAACGGAAACAGAACACCCCGCTTGGCACAAAGAGAAATCTGTTACAATGAGGCACATGTGAATCTATACGTGTGTGTGTGTGTGCGTGTGAGAAAGCTTAGCAGGGTGTTATTAAAGTCATCAAAGGGGGTGGAGATGGAACTGGAATAGGAGGCAATCAATTGATTGACACGGGGAGCCAGGCGAAGGATAACAGTCAAAACTAACAGGTGAGACTGTGGTCTAGACATGTGATCAAACTGAAGGCAGGTTGACGCACTCTAAAAACAGTCACACCAGTCGGGGTGTGTTTGACAGACAAAGGCAGGGAGCTCCTCAAACTTGAGGGGAGTTTGGAGGAGGAGGTGGAATGTGTTTGTGTGCTCAGTTTCACCTCGCTGCTGCGGGCCACACCACACCCAACCCCGAACCACCCGGCACAGAAGCACATAAAAACAACTATTTGGGCCCCTCTGACTCTCTTAATTGGATTCAGCAAGCTATGCAGCATGACTGATTTGCTTCAGCCAGAACAGTATGACCGTTCCGTATTAAACCACTTACAATTGTCAAACATGGCCACAAGGAACAACAAAGAACAAGTCATTAGAAATATTACATCATTGTTGGCTCTTGTTTTGAAGTTGTGGTGCAGTTATTATTTGTATACCGCTCCAACCTCTGCTCAAATCCAGGGTTTTTCTCTCTTGTTTTTCTTCATTTCTCTTCATCTCCCCCAAGTAAGAATGAATGCCAAATATGAGATAAGATCAACATAATGCTTTGGCACCATATCAGAAGAAGCCTTTTGAAATAAAGCAAGTTTATAAAATGTTGACATGAAGTAAATTATGAGGCCATGGTTATTCTTAGGGAAAAGGTATTTGGGTACATAGGCCAAGTTCTTGAATTCCATCATAAAAAAATATATAGGCCTATAATGTGGACTGTGATGTGGTCGTTTTGGGGTTGTGTCCAGTGAATCAAACGTGTTGATCTACAGGTCTACTTAATCGCACAGAGGTGTGGCGCCCTCTATTGAAATAATGCCATCCACCCACCTAACGACCCACACGTCACTCCACCATTTACATCTATTCATCTATTACACGGGAATACCGCCTGTTGTTGGGAATCGCGTGTTAATGTCATGTAATGGTTTTTACGACTGATTAATATAAGTTAACAAACCTTAGCTTGTCATTTTAAAACACATACAAGTCATATTATAACGTTTGTAATTGCATAACACATATTTTGCATTTGCCCCGTCACCTTAAACACAGGTAGGCTACCTAAGCCAAAATACCCTAAATAAACTAGAAGACATGCAATCCTGCAGCAGCCTAGGCTATGCGATGCATTGTGTTAAATGAACAGAAGTGCACCTCATAGATGCTACGTTATTTTCTATAAGGGTCTCATTAATATCATTTTCCAAGACTGCCGTTTTGCGTATAAAGTATAAATTTGATTAGGTAGGTCTCTGCCTGAATCCTCCGTTTCATCGGCATGCAAATGACCGGGTTCGTAGCTCTAATGTAAGCATCATAATTTGCGCACTGTGTGTATCATATGATTTATTGTGCAGAATATGGCCATGTATGTGGTGGGATGAGATAAATACCGGTTTTCACGGCGGTATCAGCAAGACACCGGTCCCATTTTCGTCCAGACGCATCTGCCATGTTTTCGGCAGTCAGGAAATGCTGCTCAAAATCACGTGACCTCCTCTACAGTCTTATATTCTCATGTAAATATGGTTCATCTTGCCCTTTCAAACTCATCACGATTCAATTTAAAGAAAATAAATGAACACATGGGCTACAAAAGCAGCCGTATTCCTTAATATGTTGCCTTTTTCATATACAAATCATTTAAAAAATGTATATAGGAAAAATCTGTAAATAAATTGAAAACGTGTCATTATTTCTTCTACATTTATGTCCAATGAAAATATAATTACATTGTAAACCCCATGGATTTTATTGTATGTGATTCAATTATTTTATGCATTTTTTTTAATGACATTACACATTCAATTGAATCTATTTTACAGATTTATATGTAGGCCTAAATATATTTATATATATATATAATTATTTTTTTTATCTCAACATGCAGGGTTTTGCATGTGAAACCTGGTGGGACTTTTCCAAATGAGTGCAGTGTTCTCTTGAATTAAGAATACAAAAAATGCGTTATTGAATGAAACTGAGAAGCGTTTATCAGTGCATCGCTCGATCGCCTCCTCTCTCCCCTGCACCACTCCTCTCTTTCCATACTTGGCAATGCACTTCTTACCACGTCGCGATTGGCTGCCGCGGCGCGAGACCAGGACGACCCGGACGTGAAGCGTCGCTTGTTTTTCTCCGGCCTCCTTCCTGCACCCCGGTTGAGGAAGTGAATACGCTGACAGGGTTGGGTTCTGTTTGAGGGAGGCGAAAAGAAACATCTAATATTCGGTGGGGGCGACAAAAAAAACCAGCAACGGTCCGCGCGGGGGAACAATTTGTGAAACGCATTAGTTGTGAACTTGCAGGGTCATCGTTGAAATCACCCCCCCCCCACTGACACCGCCGCAGAACTCCGCAGACATGGTAAGGGCCGCGGGCTGGAGGGACGGGATGATGGGGTTTGGGTGGTGGGTCGGCTACCGCTAAGCGATACGGGCTAAGGGGCTAAGCTACGCTAACGCTAGCTCTCCTTTATAGGAAGCGGCGGCCGGTAACCCGAGAGTCGCGCGGGGGTTCATGTATATTAATGACCGAAGCGTCTTCGTAACGCGCCGTCGCCCCCCCACGGCGTTTTGCACGCGCGTTATCCCCGCGAAAGAACAACACTTAGTCGCGACTGCCCAGCGAGTTAGCCCCGCGAGCCGTGTCGCTATCGCCGGCCAGACGCCCGGTCGGCTGCGAAATAAAGTTAGCGCAGGATGTTTTGGATTTGAGGCAAGTTCGTGTCTCGCCTTAAAGACGAACCCGAATGCGTGCCCGCCCCGCGTCCGCGCACTGCACGCGCACCCGCGGTTAAAATAGCCCCGCGACGGGCTGTCGCTATAATAAGCCTCCGCTCTGCTGTAGCTGCTCCCCACGCCAAGCGCTTACCCCCCTGTCAATGGCTGTCTTGCAAAAATGAATGTTATTTATTCTGTGTTTTTGAAATTTAAATGACAATTGCTTAACATGCATTCCTCATACATGCATTAATCGCACAGAGGCATCCTATCAGCAATTGCATTGATTTATTAATTATTTATTTGTTCTGTAAATCTATGATGTGTATCCCCACAATGTCCATTACTGGACGAATTGGGGTAAAACCCCATCACTTAATTCAACACCCGTATGATGTTGTATAATGTATGTAAGCAGATATTGTTGGCAGTTTAACTTGAATGTGTAACATCACTCTGTCTCACATCATTTGGACGGCCAGGTGGTTTTTATCCCCTAGTCACCACTCTGTTTCTCAGCATCACTTCATCCATCCTCCTGCTGTAGTTTCCCCGTGTTCCCCCCTGACCCCCAGGGGTTGTTGGTTCCAGCCAGTGTTTACACGGAGGCCGGGGGCGACGGTAAACACCGTGTCAGACGGTGCAGGTGTCTGATGCAGCAGACTGATTCATCGACTGAGACGAGACTTTTAATACAAGCCTATAATAGGCTTCACGTAGTCAGGAGTGCGTGGAAGAAATGGCCAAACTCCCAGTTTGCTGAGTGACCCCACCATGAAAAAAAAATGTTTATGGAAAGAAATGGCTATTTTTTTTTCCAGCGTGATGTTCTCGGTCGATAAAGAGGCAGCTGTGAATACTTTGTAAGATCCACACGCTTGAATTTATGTGATGCAGAGATAACACTTTAGTGAGTGGGTTTACAGTGAATCCGATTCCCAAATGTTCTCCAGAAAGGACTAAGTGTTGAGATGGGCCTAATCTAGAATTGCCATCAGAAATCCTGCAGGCTATTTTAAATCCTCTTTAAGGTGTAGCCTACCTGTTAAATACTTATGAATTAGCAATGAGGAAATCTACAGGGCATTTAGCAGAAAGTCATGTAAGAAATGCTGAACTGCGGTTTTGTAGTATGTAGTTGTGCATGGAGCCCGACCGATAATTTCGATAACCGATTTATCAGCTGATATTATTTGTTTTGAACAATGAAAAACAATTCACTGTGTACTGAAATATTAAACTATAAGCTGCTAAAAGCTGCAGCTCCATCTAAGCTTTATTAATTCATGATCATCATGCTTCAAGTTTGGTTACAAAGAAATTGTAACTATGAAAAAAAAATTAACAAAAATGGCAGAATAAGGATAAGACCATATTACAACCGCAACATTGAATCAAACTGTATTTAAAAGGTAAGAATCAGGTAGTAAGTTTCCCCAGTGCAATGAGTTTGCTTGCAGGTGACTTCCCCAGTGGTGGCTATGGTGAAGAAATCCCAAACCTTCAAAACCTCCCAAAGCTTTTTTTTGTGCTCCATCTGTAAAAAAAAATAAGAGATGCATTGAATTAAATGACGTCTTAATTATGAAGGAACCAAACAACTGTGCATTATAATCCTTCTGCATAGTGTACGTTACTAACTGTATTATCACATGCAAATCCAATCTTGCTAATATGCTGTTGCTGTGTGATGTCTTGTCCAATAACCAGAGCTTCTGCATAAGCGCCAGTGTCCGTTTGGAGCGGAGCGCATGAGTTTATTTGAAAGTTGAACTGGATAATCCGCTGGGCGAGGCTCCAGGGGACACGTAGGGCCCTCAATAAAACAATAGTTTGCTAACATTTGGGTTAATTAATTTTCCCACTAAAATGTTTTCTTTCCAAGTAACATTACCCGCCAATGTGGCTGCAAGGTTGATAGATTTACAGTATTACATTATAACTCGCGTCGTAACGTGAACTTTTGTGACATTTGACCACGTAACATTGTATGGAAAACCACGAATCATTTTTAGTTTTTTATTCTAATAATGGCTAACGTTAGCCAGAGTTAGCAAGCGGGCTAACAACAAGCTACAAGCTAATGATGTAGCAGATGAAAATAAAGCAAAATTACAGTTTTCCTGGCTTATATTTAAAAAAGAATATTGTTTATTGTTATTGCGTTTCCAGCATTTCATTGCATTAATTCGTTAATGCAATGTTAATTCAAACTTTGACTCAGGAGCACTTTGCTGGTCAAACTAGGTTATGACATCTACTTAGGAGACAGGCATGGCTTTCAAAGTTTCACCTTTTTTCTAGTGTCATGACCAAAATGGCGATTCAGATCGCCGTGTATCTGTATTCAGTGTATCTGTTTAAAAACAACTCACTTAGGTTATCATTTCCTTAGTAGGGAGAGGCAATACTAATACGATCAGTATACCTACAGTAAAACACTGGCTGGTTTTCAGTGGCGTGGCTTAGTGGAAATCGCACATTTCCCCTCTCTGCTATCAGCCGAACAGTACTAATAGACATCTTTCTGTATATTCCCAGCCTAGCCTGTCCATCCATACACACTGCTATCCTGGTATTCACTGCATAGTTAGGCATGGGTTCCCCTGGGGGGGATGAGCTCAGCTATGTGGCCATGTCTGCTCTGCTTCTCCCAGGAATTATTATCTTCTCCTTTTACTTACCCGCCAGGCTAAAGAGAATAATAACAGGCTGTTTAACACGCTTGAAATCTAGAAACTCTAGATTATCTGTAAAGTTGCCACAATCGCATTACTTCCTCGCAGAGACACTGTAAAAATACGCTGAACTGGAGTCGTGTAAAACATGTCAAATATTTGTGCAACTTGAAAAGAAACTTGTTCCTCTTGGGGATGTGCCATGTCTTGTAAAATGTATTGTCATGTCGCCTGAAACGGTTGTTTGTCTAATGAAGTGTCCCCAAGACAAATAGTAAACTGTTTGCTTTAGTGACACAGAGACACAGGGAATGAGGTAGTGTGGGTCCAAATACGTCCCACTATGCACTGGACCTTGCTCATCTCGTACCCCCGTACAGAATGTAGCACACTTCCATCAGTACGGACGGGTGGAGGTGACGTGGTCGAGCACCGTATACCACACCCTCTGTAGTCTCTTGAACTTTTTAATGTCATCCTCATGTACCACTTTGAGTACCTCGCTGTATACTTTTTTTTTGCGGTTAGAATACAAAGACCCTCTTCTTTCAGCTACTGAGGAAAATTGACTGGTAAAACGGCCTGCAGTATGTCAATACTTACATCCTGGTATTCCTAATCTTGCTTTGCCACACCTCGGTTTCATAGGAAATACATGCGTAGTTGGCTGTCAGTAAACTTACAGAACCAATTAAATGACACTCGCTAGTGTGAGAGTTTCTCATCTATAACATAACCTGTCAATCTTGCTGGACATGTTCTGGGCTGGCTACGCAAGATTAAATGGTCCACTATTACTGGTCTAAATTTAAACTGGTGTAAGCAATGGAACCAATCTGTATCCACAATGAAATGTTGTATTGGTCTATTGTCGATATGAAGAATTGAAAGAACAGTTTCCTAGAATAGCTGCTACTAACATAACTGCAGCTTTTAAAAGCAGATCCTTAATTGCACCCAATCCCCTCTAACCCATCAATAACCTGATAAACCTGATCAAATAAACGTGACGGCGACAGTAAAATGCCGTTCTTGCTTCCAAGAGGCACATTTCCAAGTAGAGTAGGATATCATAGTGGAACCAAACATAGGAAAGACTAGGGAGGGATGTGTATTGACATTGTTATTGATAGTCTATTGACACACTTGGACTGGGTGCCACTTTGACCTCGTCAGATGATCTCCTCTCAAAGTCCATTCTGTTTCATGGTCTCTTTAAGGAAGAAAAGGTCTCTGCATCATCATTGAACAATAACAGCAACCAGTGCATGGACTCAAAAGGGCAAACTATAAACGCCACTTATTGTATAACATTTGTGACAAGATGACCTGTACAATAGGAATGATGAAGACTACTAGTTATTTGAATGAATTCAAGCTCTTTTCTGCCGGGTTAATCATGTCGCTTCACTGTGTTTGTTTCAGAACGATCAGCAGCTAGATTGTGCCCTGGACCTGATGAGGCGTCTGCCTCCTCAGCAGATTGAGAAGAACCTCAGCGACCTCATTGACCTGGTGAGAGACAACCTGCTGATCACAGCCATATCACCTTACACACACACACACACACACACACACACACACACACACACTCACACACACTCATAACAGAGGTCACATACAGGTTCATGACCTAGAAACACTCTCGGCCAGCCAGGTGCAATCCATTATGAATATTTAGAGGGGTTTTCCTAATGTGTTTACATTTGTGTGTGTGTGTGTATTTTTGTTTAGTGTAGTAGGTTTAAGTGCTGTGCAGAATTTCATTTGATATTTATAAATCTATTTTTAATTTTAATCTGCACTACATGAAAACTTATTTAGGGTTGATTGCTGACGCAGTTGGCATCAATTGGCACGATTCGATCAGAACAAAGTTCTGTCGCCATGCCAACCCCGGTAGCCATGGCGTTATTGCCATGGTAGTGCCTCTGACTGAATTGGACATTTTTACGCGATCAGAAATTAATGTTGTCGCGGTGCTGGCAGCGTTTGAAGAAGCACCCTCCATC
>OMKN01043589.1:2479-13031 GCA_900302345.1 Melanonus zugmayeri | reverse complement strand
AAAAAGGGGGGGGGGGGGAGGAGAGAGAGAGAGAGAGAGAGAGAGAGAGCTTGCTTTTGTGACTGCAGAGACAACAGTCTTTGTCACAGAGCATCATGGGGATACAAGGGCACCAATGTCAGGCAAACAAAGGCCAGAAGAACCTCTATGTATGCCCAACATAGACAGACATACATACATGCATACATGCATACAGTACATGCATACACACACAGACATACATACACTTTCCCTGAGCAACAGCAGAGGAAAATGGTAACAGAAAAGTCCAGGACAGAAGAACCTCTATGTATGCCTAACACACAGCCATATATATACACTGTATGTGTGTGTGTGTATGTATATATATATATATATATATATATATCACATACACACACACATACATGCATGCATACAAACAAAGATTGTACCAGGAAATTCTAAGATGAATATATCAATGTTGGAAAACAATATAACTGTGTTGCTGCTATCATACACTGCAAAACACACAATAGGAGCACAATGGCAGACAGACAGACAGACAGACCGTGTTTGTTGGTACTATTACAGCAGGCACAGATGGCTCGAGTGGCTCTTTAATTGTACACATGTACTTGCTGGCAGTGTGTGTGCCTGTGATTGTGAGTTAAATTGGAATCAGAGTGAGTGAGACTAATGGGTCGTGCAAAGAGCATAATCATGGAAATCCATTTTGGCAAATACACGCAGCATACTTAGCTTAGTTCCACATTGATATAAAAAGATTACATTGTGAAAACATTTTGGACGTAAACATTAATGCAGGTATGGTCATTCGGTATGGACAGCTTCTAGAGTGACAGAAGCTGGTGACAGAAACAAACCAGGATAATAAGTGAGGTAGTTTAGTCCTGCCACACACTCATAAGACTACACAATGTTAACACAATCCCAAGTTACTGGGAGGATAATGGGGACCAAATAATTGCCAATGAAAGTAAATTACATCTTTTATGGGGGGGGGGGGCGTGCCACCGTTACAATGAAATCATAATGTACAATTAATAATAAAATGGATAAAAAAATAATAAAATGGAAAAATAATAATAATGAAAAAAAAGTAATAACTTGATTTCAGTAATATGTCCATTAGTGTGCAATCAAAGGAAAGTTAATTAATCACTGAGAGGAAAACCAATTTTAGGAGTGTGCCATTGGCTCTGCTTGTACTTACCCATGTCTGGAAGGATGTGATCAACACACTTGTTGGCTGCTGCTGCTGCTGCTGCTCTGTCTGCTGCAGCTGCTCGGCTGACTCTGCGGCCAACTTCCCCTCCGCTTATCAATCTCCACTCGCTCTCTTGTTCCCCCAACAATGGACAGACCCGCCGATGACTGCCGAAGTCCAATCTTAAAGACACAATGTCGCTTTTCATTCAACCCGAGGAACTCAATGCCGGGGGGGGAATAATGAGGAGGAGGTCAAGGTTAACAGAAACGCACTTAGTTCATTGTTTTGGACGTAGTCGCGTCTTTTACTGCGATTGGACGCGAACCAGAATCTGGCTGCTCGGCTGCTCTGTGTGGTTCGGTTTGCTGAGGACGTCTAATTTAAAAGGTCTTCCCGAAGCACACAATCGATCAACCAAACTATCACACATCTATATAAGACTTGGCCTATATAGTTGAAAGTAGGGCTACATATATATGGCCTATGACAAACTGGCCTGCATGGACGACATGGAAATGTAGGCTACCGACCATTTAATTTCACCCACGTGTGGTCAGGCTATTGACCTAATAGTCTCATATTTAATCGATCGGTAAAGGCTAATAACGTGTCAACTCGAAGCAATTCTCGCTCGTTTGTGGGCCTACGTGCTGCTGCGATCTCAAGGAACAGCGTTGTCTGCAGTGATGTAGGTTATAGTCTCATCTAATTAGGCCTTAGTGAATTCCCTTAGCCCATGAACTCAATTATTAATAGGTATTTCCAATTAGATTCATAGACCGACCGATGGATCAACTTCAACAGGAACCAGAGCATCGAGATGCGTTTTAGGTTCAGCAAAAAGCCCGAAACAAACTAAAAGATAACCTTTTAATAGACTGCAGCTCCCTCCATCTCCGGGCCAAGTAAACACCAGAGAGAAGTGATGGAGTAGCCTCATGCGTCCTGTAGATGGCAGCCGAGAGCCTATTAGTGATGCATTTAGCTTTGTGAACTCCATACAGGCTACCTGCAAGCATTTGAAAAGCTAAATATCCCTTAATTACATTACACAAAGGTTCATTCAAATTATAGATATTTCTTTAATAGAAGCAGAGCCTTTTGGACATGGAATTTAAATACCTGTAGTGCCCTTAAACGTGTTAAATTGTATATATTCATGCACCCCACGCCATTGTAATATCTTAATTAGATTTACATTTCCTTGTATTTAATTATTTAATTTTAAGAAGCTTGTTCATTTATAGGCCTATTGCATGTCCTATTTCATTAATATGATTTATGTAGGCCTATAACATTTCACATTTACCCCAAATACACCTTTCAGAACAATCAACAATATATTGCTAAATTGATTCATAGAAATAAAGGAATAGTATGTGTGAGATTTCACCTAATTCTAAACTTCTAAACTTCAACTAAAATCTGCAATTTTAATTTATTTAAGATGAGAGACCAAAAAGTTGTGCAATCTAGCTAATACAGTTTTTAAAACGTGTTGTTATGGGCCAAAGTGTTATGGCAAATTTGTATTTAACAAGCATGAATAATTAATTAACTAATATGCAAATATGTACCTACTTAATGTACAGTTACCATATTTCTATTTACACTATAGATTAGTCTGAATTTAAATGAGTGCCACTTCAAATTAAAAGCTTCATGTAGGTTTCAGAACACAATCATGGGGCTCATGATTGGAACCAGAGGTCTGGTTAACCATTGCTATGAAGCTGCTATGCATGTAATTGCAGGGATAGATCTTTTAAAGCACTGTTTACATGGCGTTTATATTGTTAAAGGCTCTTAAGATTGATGTGAAGTTGAACTTGGCAAGATCAGTAATTACAATAATCCAACTTAACACTGTTGTTTGTACCCTGTTAACATAAGCACATTAAGTGCAGATTATAGATTGCCAAAATAATGGTTGGATAAGCCATTGGAACATATTTAGTGTGGCAGACGTAGACTACTTAGTCTCCTATAATTAACTAGGCAGTACATATAGGCTACTATAGATATTTGCCACTGGGTGGTGGTTAGTCCACATACTAAATGGACTTTAGAAATGATATCATTGATAAATTGATGCGCAAATACTTACCCAGTTACTGGGGGCTGCAATGTCACAGCTAATTTTAATGCACTGGCAATATAATAAGCCAGAACATCTAGACCATTACTGCTTCTGCTGCCCCTTTTATGGGCTTTGCTAAATGTATGCATGTTAAATAAACCAGTTAAATGTGTCCTAGGTGTGTTGAAATATCTCCTTGAAAGCTGAAT
The DNA here is from genome assembly GCA_900302345.1 of Melanonus zugmayeri. Taxonomy (NCBI): domain Eukaryota; kingdom Metazoa; phylum Chordata; class Actinopteri; order Gadiformes; family Melanonidae; genus Melanonus; species Melanonus zugmayeri. Next base: position 9,550 of record OMKN01043589.1, on the reverse strand, counting down.
CTGGCTCAAAAGCTGTACAAATTAAAAACTGCACCTTGTATGTGCTCACCCAGACTCTGAACATTAAATACATAAACAGTTGGTCAATTAACAATGTAAACCGCTTCTAACTCTCATAAAGTCAAATATCAAAGCTCTCATAAAATCAAATATCAAGCGTGTGCTTTTGGTTATTACGTTTGTTTTTACCGTCGTTGTGATTATTTATAATTCAACAGTCAGCAGCAAACACATTTATGATTACATGTAGGCCTATATAAAGATTACCCCAAGTAGCACAATAGATAGCAGGACAATATAACATGACATATAGCAGCAAAAGAAGCTTTATAACAGGTATAAATGGATAAATGACCCATTCTTGGAATTAATGTAACACTCCTTGATCCAAATTGCAGGGTTTGATGTAAACAGGCTGAAAGGGGACTAAAGGTGATTCTTCTGAATACATTATGTTTCATCGTGGTGGTGGTGGTGCAGTTGGAAAGGTGCCTTAGGGTGACACTCAGCACAATGCAGCTAAGAAGAGGCACGATCGGGTAACAGGAGAGAGGCCTGCGACTTGAGATGTGTGTGTGTGTGTGTGTGTGTATGTGTGTATGTGTGTGTCTGTGTGTCCTCTTTTCTGGTGCTGCCTCTCACCTGTCCAAAGCGGTCCCTCGCGGTCGCCCCTGCTAGCAGGCCCGGAGGCCTCCTCTAAGCATCTCCTTGAGGGACTTTCATCACCTCCTCCGCCAAAGGAACATTAAACCCTTTTGTGTGACTAAATACCTGAAGCTCGACCATCACTCAAAGTGGGAAACAGGAGAAAGAGCTAATCAACTTAGCAGGATCATTACCTCCGTCTTTTAGCCAGACAGAACGGTGTTCTGTTCTCTCTGGGGCGAGGAGTCCTCCTGGGGAGATGGTGAACTTACTGGTCTTATGGCTATTTATTGCTAGAGGGGGAATATGTTCTCTTCACAGTGACTAATGCAGTGTACGCTGCATGCGACAGTTACTGATCTTCTCATAGTTCTCTTCACGCTGGGTGTATTTTTATCTATTCACTTGCATATTTATCAAGTTAACCTTAATTCAACTATGATGTTGCTTGGTAATCATGAATAAGAATTGCATGATATTTGGGATTTAGTGTTGGCTTGTCATGCAGGAAATTAAAACCTATCCACTTTACAACCAGAAACAATGAACAAGGAACTGCCTGAATTATATCGCACAGAGCATTTGAAAAGCAAATGGACATAAAATTTCAAATGGTTGAAAATTAAACATTGCACTGTTGACAGAGCTAAAGCTAACTGTTTGTTTTAGTGTGCTACTCATCATAATGCCTCATGCCTGTGGCTGAGCGGAATCGCATTCTCATCCTCCTGTCCCCTCCCGTTCGCTCGCAGCCCTCTCTTCCGTTTCAGGTATAAAACAGCTGTCGTGCAAAACAGACAGATGGATGCGAGCATCATACCTAGACCTACTAACAGCATCAGATGAGCATACTTGGCGTCACAGATGGATGCTTCGGAGGGTGTCTGTGCCAGCCTGTATGGCAGAGACCTCGGCAGGCTGTCCAGGTGGCAGGGCTCCACGGTCTCGTTGACTAGTAGATTGACCCAAACGGTGGTGTGGAGGGGGGCCGGCTTCCCCCCATCGCTCACAACGATGAACAGGTGATGCATCCCCAGGTCTGTCCCCAGCAGACGCTGGGCCAGGGTGATGTTCCCCGACCTTGAATCCAGCCGGAAGGGGCTGCTGTAGGGGGGCGGCTCTTGGGCCGCCACGGTGTAGGTGATTTCGGAGTTCAGCCCCGAGTCCTCGTCCGTGGCGTAGATCTTCGCCACCATCGTGCCCGCGGCGGTAGCTGGCGAGACGGTCAGGCAGGACAGGTTGCTGTCGGGGAGAATCACTTTTGGCTGGTTGTCGTTGACGTCCTCCACAAAGATGGTGACCTTGGCAACAGAGGTCAAAGGGAAGGGGTGGCCGTGGTCGGTGGCGAGCAGGTGAAGCTCGTACCGGTCTACTGTCTCTCGGTCAACGTTGGTGGTGCATCTCAACATCCCCTGGGTGTTGTCCATAGCAAAGGGCGCAGTGGCGTTCACAACACGTACCTCTATGTTGCCATTCTGTCCTTCGTCTGCATCTGTCACTCCTATCCTGCCCACGTGGGCAAGTGGCGGTAGGTTCTCAGGGATAAAAAATATGAAGTGAGGCGTTACAAACACTGGCGCATTGTCATTCTGGTCGCGCACATGGATGGAAACGGTCGCCAGTGATTCTAATGGAGGAGAGCCATCATCTCGTGCCAACACAATGATCGTGTGCATGTCCTGCTGTTCCCTGTCCAATGGGACCGTCACAGACAGCTGACCAGTCTGGCTCTCTATTCTGAAGATGGCAGCTGTGTATTTGCCCAGCCCATAAGTGACCCGGCCGTTGGGGCCACTGTCTGCGTCTGTGGCCTCCACGGTCAGCAGAGGGCCGGTCGGCCGGTTGTTTTCCTCAACCTCCAGATGGTAGTGAGGCCTGAGGAACCGAGGTGGGTTGTCATTGACATCCACCACCAGCACCCTGATCTCTTGCTTGGAGCCAGCGCTCATGTAGCCTCCTGCTGAAGGCCCAACCACCCCCACAGAAATAAGATATTCCCCTTTCATCTCGTAGTCTAAGGACTTTGACGTGGAAAGGAGATATTTGCCATTCTGCGGGCTTAATGTGAAAGGCACCTCGCCTTCGATGATAAGAGTCGAATCACCAAAGCCACCGTTCCCTCTCGCCTCCAAGAGCGCTAAGACTGCCGGGGGCTGGTTCTCCGGTAACATGATAGTCTGGTTTTCATGCTCCGCTATGAACCCAATCTTTATCGCTGGTGTATGGCTTGTGGAGCGGAGCATGGATACCGTTACCTGAGTGTCTGCTGGAGGGCAGTAAGGGCCGCTGGCCAACACGTGCAACACCAACTCCTCTGCGCTGTCAGTCTGGAGGTCCTGCGTTAGCCTGATTTGCCCAGTGAGGCTGTCCAAGCTAAACAGCTTTTTAGCCCGCTCAGATACCTTGGGACTGAGAGAGTAGGTGATGGCAGCGTTTGGGCCTAGATCCGGATCGGTGGCTGTGACCTGAGTCACCACCTTTCCCTTGCCAGAATCCCCCTGCACAGTGACACTGCGGGGACCGTCAGAGACAAACCTCGGACAGTTGTCATTGACATCTGTCACATCGATGATCAGAGTGGCCGTAGCACTTAAAGGCTCAGATCCGCCATCGGTGGCCACAAGGGACATGCGATACGTATCCTGAAGCTCTCTGTCCAGAGCTCTTTGGACAACCAGTGAAATAACACCACCCTTTTCCACTGATAAACAAAAGACCCCATCAGAGTCTCGAAGGTCATACAGCAATTTCCCGTTGGATCCGCTATCGCTGTCTGTGGCCTGGTCGTCCAGAGGAACACTGCAGCCCACCTCTATATCCTCAAGGAGACTCAGGTGAATCTCAGTGTTTTCAAAGTGTGGTGCATTGTCATTGATGTCCTCTACGACTACATGGAACTGTATGAGGTCTCCCGAGGGCCCCACGATAGCATTATGTGGAATAATGCATTCCCCAACCATTGTCTCCTCGGGGCACAGCGTCTCACGATCCATCTTCTGCTCAGCGGTGTAGAGGTCCCCTGTGTTCTTATCCACCCACAGGTAGTTAAGGTTTAGGAGTTTAAACGGAGCGGGGAAGTCTCTGCGAAGCGTCCCGACACAGGTGCCAGCCTCTTGTTCTTCTGGAACGTAAAACCGGGAGGTACCGCATAGCATCTGCCGAAGATGAACCATAACCAGCACATGCTGAGGGGGAAGAAAAAAACATTCAGCCAACGCTAGCACAGAAAACCACGTTGCTGTTAACCTAATTGTCAAAACATCCAAATTATTTTCACTTGCCTTTACTGAAAGTGATATTCATTTTAACATGTATTAATAAGCTCTTCTAAAAGTGAGGACTGTAAAGGTCAGTAATATGAACCCACTCACTGACGTGGCCCAATTACTGGATTCCAAAGCATTTCAGAACATTTAACAAATTACTAAAGGTCTTTGGTGTTTTACAAGGACCTATTCACAATAGTGCATTACAATTGTAACATGTAGACATTAAAAAAATACATCTATAAAGCATCCAACACAATCTTTTCTTTCATTTAAAACCTAAAATATAATATATAATGCTTTTAAGATGAAATGTTTTTTGTGGAAATTAAATTTTTTTTTTTCAGTATATGTATTTGAATGTTGTTGTGTTATACTGACCTGTAGAAGTCCAGTCCAGTTCATATTATCTCGAGTCCCATGGCCCATAGCCCTCACACATGTTACCTGAGTTACCTGCCAGAGAGTGAATGCTTGGGCAAGTTGCAGTAAAATACCTGTACAGAGAATTCATCACAGGCCCCGCCTACAATACAACAGCCGTGTTCAAAACAATTGGGCACGGGGCATATCAGGTTTCCCCTGCTTTTCTTCTTCTTCTTCTTCTTTTTTATTTCTTTTGTAACTCAACCGTGATAGACTTACCGTAATCTTGCTTTAGTCCTTTGTGCAACCGTGAGACTTATCTACATATTTGGGAACTGTATGTAATAATACTACTTCAAACTGGGGTAGACAACAAAGGAATTGTGTTCATGGTGTTCTCAGTTGTCATTTTAATACCAGCATTTATAATCGATCAGCATGGGCAAATATACAAAATGATCAGCATAGATGTTTAACCACAGCTTGTTAAACTGCCGTCTGAGCCAAGCCCGGTGTGTGGTTCCCAGCTACACAGCTTTAAAGCTACAGTTAGTCTAGGTGAGGGATGTCTTCCATGAATTATGGATGACATCACCCTGCTTTATTAATCCAGTGCGTAATGTATGATTTTCCGCCCTCTTCTGTAAATCTATGCCAAATTATCCATGGTCAATCGTGCATAGTTTCTGAATTGTTTATGAACATAAAAAAGATGATTCCTCAATTTAACAGGAAGGAAATCTGGTTTTCTTGTCTTGAACTGCAATATGTTTGTACAGGATGCTGTACAAACTGCTGTACAGCTAATAGTTCTTCATATAAACATGAAAACACATCAACTGAATCCAGACTTCTTATAACTGGTCACTTTTCGGTGTCTGGGTTTTAATTTAAGATTTTCCCCTGGTCCCAAGAAAAGGATGATTTGGTCTGACTGCTAGAATACCTGCAGCTTCTTAAACCCCAGAGGAAGGGTGAGTCTAGCCTTACCAAGGCTAGACTTACTATATTTCCACACTCAGTCAAGGGTGTAATTTCCGTTTGAAAATTGGTGGGGGTATCCCTCATCATGTTTTAATATGAGGGGTTTAATCCTACTCTGATGTTATTGGAGATGTCACAAACCCCCACCCCCACTCCATAAAATATGCCTTTGGAGCCTCCACTATCTGTTCAATTCTAATAAAATGTTTTTGTCAATCTATTATTGTTGAACTAAATTTGTTTGTACTGGCATTGCAATCTGTGTACAGCCCTAACCGCAGACATACAGACCTAACTCTACTCTAGATAATAAAAGATGCCTGACCTCATGTGTGTTTTTCTGCTGATGTTTTTCCTGCATTTCATGTAATTGTCTTTAAACTTAGTTGCCTTAGTTGAGAAGAGCTAGTATAATAACTGCTCTAAATAATAATGTATTGTTCATTTTTGGTTCAGATATGTTGTATGTTATTTACTTCTCTCTTTTTTTTATGTTTTAAAGTGAAAACATTTTTTGGGGTATGTTGTACTATAAATAACATAGGCCTATGTCATTATGCAAATGAGTCCCTAAATATAAGTGAGTAATAACGAAAGGTTTGAACTTCTGTTGGGGGGGATGTGTGGTCTGGTGGTGGTGGTTCCATTACGTTTCACATCCGTCTCTGTTCCATTACGTTTCTTACATTGGGGCCTCCTACAGTAGACTTACTTACTGAATGTTTCCACTGACTGCAGACACTTCAGATGCTCCCTGCTGACTGACTGCCTTTTTCCCTCTGAGCGACCCCCTCATTCCGCCATCAGAGAGCAGACGAGGAAAGTCAGACCTTCACATCTTGGAAGAATGGCCACCACAAACATCACAGGTCAGTTTGCTTCACTACTATTACAATACTATGCAAACCCAGAAGTTAAAAGTTAAAAGCTAAAGGCCACATGTGTAGGCTAAATCATTGCAATTCTTGACTTGTTACTTGGATAATAGGTTTTAGTCTAGGCCTACTGCTACTTGACTTGTTGGATAATAGGCTGTAGTCTAGGCCTACTGCTACTTGACTTGTTGGATACTAGGCTTTAGTCTAGGCCTACCTCTTAGCCACATAGAGCCACTATATTATTTGGACAATGTCTTATGTCAAATATCATGACTTTGGGCCTATTCTTAACAAACCATGTATGCTCCTTTAGACCTAGACATGCAACTGGAAGATTTGCTTCATGAGTTCGACAGCGTGGTGGAGGAGCTTAAAGCGCCTCCCAGGACCAGCTCCTGCGGGCGCCACCATCTCTTCGAAGAGGGGAGACGCAGTGACTGTGGCATTAGTGGCATTAGTGGCATTAGTGGCGATAGTGGCGTCGAGGACTCAGCTTACAGTGAGTAGGGCTAATCATCAAACCAAAAACATGTATGCCAAAGACGCGTTAATAAATGCTCAATTTGCTTGTATGCAGTTGTGCGAAATACCCAGTGGCAATCGACCCTACCCTATACTCTCTATGTTATGCTGAAGTCTTACACAGACTCTCACAGACAGTCACTGTTACTAAAATAAGACTCGTAATTGAGAGAAAACAGGTGTAAAAGTATTTTGGTGACGTCAAAGTGTGTGTGTGTGTGTGTGTGTGTGTGGAGCTCCGTTTTTGCAATTTGAATAATGAAATACTGGACATAGTAAGCTTTTAAAATAAATTTTTAGTGGCAATTGCAAGTGGCAAATCATTTTTTAAAGCGTTTTCCAGAGACCCAAAATGTAGCTGTTGAGGCGTTCAAGAGGTCTCAAGTGTCAATCAAGGGACACCCCCCCCC